>JAJHUR010098004.1:0-13049 GCA_027495735.1 Lutjanus campechanus
TTTTTTTTTTACCAGCAGACAAGCTTTAATAGATAATGGGACACTCACAGTATTACCTGCACTTTGTCTTTTTGCTACAATGCAAGCCAAGGTTTCACACTTCAGTTGTTTAATGTTTCAGTGTCTGTCTTTTTACCGTTCATGATACGCTCAGGTAGCTCAGATCTCTGGTTTTATTTGGCTGCCATGTGAGCTGACAGCTGCTCTGGTGTGTGCATTATTCTCTTATTCTCTCTCTCTTGTCTTTATATGACAAATACATTTAGGTGACATGACACATACAGTCCAGTGAACTCGTGTGCTGCACATGTTTTTGTCTGTTTCCACTTTTTGCTTATATAATAATTTTGCAGCTCCATAAGTGTAAATAAGCTTGTATCAATCAAGAGAGATGTTTATGAATTTAAATAAATATTTTTGTCATTAAATCACCACATTTTGTGTGCGAAACATTCACAAATCCAAGTCCTCCACCTACAGCCAAACATCCCCCTCACCATGCTGCAGCTCGAGGGCGCCTCCTGAGGTGGCTCCCAACGGGTGAGCACCCCCCTCACCATGCAAGCATTGCTTACTGTGGATCCCTATTGTTTTTGTTCTGATTATTCTTTCTTTCTTTGTTCTTATCTTTCTCCACTAACAGTGTTTGTGCTGCAAAAACTGTGAGATGAAAATTCATCAAAATTGGCAGGTGGGTTGCAAATTCCACCCACTACTCTGGCAACAAAAACAACACTAATTAACCTCAGGGTGGCACTGTAACAATAAACTTTACTTTTTTGCAATTATCTTGAAAACAGCTTGGCTTAAACTAAGTTATTTCTCCATTTTAATCTTTCTATTCATCTGCATCTTTTCTCAATTAATCCTCTGCTTTAAAATGTCAACTCTTAAGACTTTTCTCAATCTTATCAAAATCCCACTTTTGCAAACTCCTCCCAGACCATTGGGTCAATCGTCCTGGAAATGAGACTTTGCTGATCTTAAGTTATCAAAGAAATTTTGATTTGTCAATTCATTTGGCTTTTACAAGCCAATCAATTTTTATCAAAATATAATTTGGCTTTTTTGGCAAAAGAAAAGAAATTACAAAAAACTCTTTAATGTCAAAGTGAAAACAGATTTCAACAATCATGCCAATTAAATAAAAATATGTAATGTAAAATAAGTGATTGCATAAATATTCACCCCCTTTAACGTGACTGATCTAATTCAACAGAGGTCCAGCCCACTGGTGCTTGTAGTCTCACAATTAGTGAAAAGAAAATCACCTGAGTGCAGTGATTGCAGTACAGACAGCTGTGTCTGGAAGGTCCAGTCACTGGTTCATCAGTATTCCTGGATACAATTACTCCATGAAGACAAAAGATCACTTCAAGCAACATCAGAGAAAAGGCTGTTGAAAAGGATCAGTCAGGGGATGGATACAAAAAAATTTCACATGTGAAAATCTGCCAACTGCAGACCACTGTGAAGCTTGGTGATGGTGGGAGCATCATGCTGTGGGGATGCTTCTCAGCAGCAGGTCCTGGAAGGCTTGTAAAGGTAGGAGATAAAAATTAATGCAACAAAATATAGGGAAATCCTGGAGGACAATCTAATTCAGTCTGCAAGAGAATTATGAACTGGGAGAAGATTTATTTTCCAGCAAGACAATGACCGGAAGCACACAGCAAAAACTACACAGAAATAAGGTGAATGTTCTGGAGTGGCCGAGTCAAAGCCAAGACCTGAATCCGAACAGAGAATTTGTGGCTGGACTTGAATAGAGCTGTTCAGGCCTGATCCCTGTGCAACCTGACAAAGCTTGAGCAGTTTTGCCTATCCACACAGACTCAGTGCTGTGATTATGGCCAAAGGTGCTTCTACTAAATACTGACTTGAAGGGTGAATATTTAAGCAATCACTTATTTTATATTACATATTTTTATTTAATTGACATGACTTTGTAAAAATCAGTTTTCACTTTTAGACTTTTTTTTGTCAAAAAAGCCAAAAGATTCAATTTATACAAGCAGTAAGCGGAGAAAACCCTTTTTACAGGCACTGTAAATGGTCCAATCTGCTCCAAACTTCACATTTGAACACATCTAGATGACAATATTCAGTCACAGTTGCAGGTTGATCAGATCCAACAAAAATGTGATCAGAAAAGCCTTGATAACGCTGTATTGTGCAGTTTCCCAGGTCCATCCCTTGTCTAATAACTGTGTCAAAATGCAAGAATATTATTGATAAGAGCACATTTCAACTACAATATTCTTGCACTTCAACACACTTATTTAAAACCCATTTTCACTTTACAGTGTTGTTATATAGTATGCATTTATGTATTCTTTACATACTATATATTCTTTTATGGTGCACATATTTTTACACAAGCTATTTATTTATATTTCTATCTTTCCTATCAACATAATATTTCTGGTAGTGATTCTGAGACACTTGAGCGGTTTATCTGGCTTAATGTTCAGGTATTGGCCGATGGAGGGCGCTGTAAACTCATATTACAATCTATCTTCCTCATTAACTCTGCAGCATCATGAGAAGTCAGCAGTGCAGAACCCACCCAAAATTGACTTTAACCACATTTTTATCTAATAGTATCGACTTTAACCACAAACTGTGACAGTTTTCAACATGGATCTAAAGTCTGAGCCTTATTAAACTTATGCAAGATAAATAATTGAATAATTCATCACTGAGGTGAATGCAGGCAGCTGATTGGTCTCTCTCTCCCGGTGTCTCTCTTTCTCTCTGAAGCTCTCAGAAAAGTTGAACCTGTCCGCGCTCAGACTGTCTGTGACTGCTGTGGTCACGTTTCTTTGAAATCTCACTCGTATTTATCACGAAATAATTGAATTATAAGAAGAAAACAAATCTTACTCTTGCAGCTTGTTGCTTGCTGTGGATGAGGAGGACTCTGGTTTGAATCAGCAGGGACAAAAAAAACCCCGCCTCTATCAAAACATTTCAAAGCGTCGCTTCAGCTGCCTGATCTCCATCATATTTTCATTTTTAGACTTAATTCATCCGGACTGAGTCAACATGCAGCAGCCTGAAAACCAGCAGGCAACTCAGCAAACAGCCACAGAAATACTGGATCCAGCAGGTACGGTTGTTTAATTCAGTGTTTATCCTGTGATCTTATAGCTTCATTCTGCATAAACATAAACACACAGCCTGACTTTTCTTCGTCTGTTTTAATTAATTTGTTGCTCCATTTAAATTCAGTACAGGAGATGTTTCCATGTGTAGCCAGAGCTGCAACAATTAGTCGAAAATTATTTCATTGCCAACTATTTTGACAATCGATTAATCGTTTCCGTCATTTTTCAAGCAAATATATCTGCTTCCAGCTTCTTGAATTTAAGTTATTAATACTTTTCTTTGCCATTCACGTCATGTTTATCTGCAGAGGTGGAAAGTAAATTTACTCAAGTATTGTACAAAAACATCTTCCAGTGGTGGGCCATTTGTACTTTTTATGCTGTTTTATACTTCCACTCCACTTTGTGAAGGTTCTCAGTCATCCAGGTCATGGTATTCGTAGCAAGGTTTGTTGTAGGCAACCACTCCACTTACCTTTCAGTGGGAAGTATTGTACTTTTTACATTTATCTGACAGGTATTTTTGGTGATTAGTGTTTTAAAAATATATAGAAATATGTTATAATTAACACAAAGTTGTTGCACACGAGAGAGTTTTAGTAATTGGTGCTTCAAAACAAACACTATGGCTGTGGAAAAACAAATTGTAACATTTTGTAGTGAGGTTGCATGAATTATCATGACTTGTGCATGGAAAGAATGAATTTGTAAGGCTTCAAGAATTTACCTCATGCAGGAACAATATGTTAATTAATGCAACAACTAAGGTTTTTAAAACATTATGATGAATGAGTTATAAATGATGTCCATGTCTTCTTCATAGGTCAATCTGAAGTTAAAGGGGCAGAACAAAAACTGACCAGTCACAGCAGTAAGCAGTGTTGTAATCATGATTAACTTAACAGGACTTCTTCTTCTTCTTCTTCTTCTTCTTCTTCATCATCATGACATCTTCATGTTTGTGACCCTTCAAATAAAGTCAGCCCTTCTGTATATTTAGACATATTGGAAAAATGGAAATTATATCATAACTTTGGACTCCATGTCCATTAATTATTTAGTTAGGAAAATAACATGTATATATATATTATGTATGCATAAGCAACAAATGGTTAACACATGTGATTTTACAATTATGCCACTGTTAATCATATGCAAATCATTAGTGTTAAAGGTCAATTAGAGTTAATCAGAACACATGAGCACTGCTGTGACTGGTCAGTTTGTTTGGTCACTTAAACTGCAGACGTACTTGTGAAGAAGATGTGAGCAGCATTAACAGCTCAGACATCATGATGGCTGAAACACCTTAGTTGTTGCAATGATTAAAGTATTGTTGCATTCAGTCATGCCTCAGATACTGTTAATTTTTGCACATTCCTGATAGTTAATGAAGTATTACATGAATGAATTCATGATAAATTGTGTTCCCTGACTATAATGTGTTATCAAATAAATCCCATTGCAAATTTCTTAATGCCCAAAGCAATTGATGTACATTACATTGTCACTTTGTTTTGTTTTACCAGCTGTTCTTATCACCTTTGATTGTATGTTACATATGTCATAATTATGTAATGCTTTCTCATTTCCAGAATAATGAATCAACAGACGACTTATCAAAGCTATGAATGACAAATAATATGACGGGCTTGTTTCATTTCAAATGTCACAAGATTTTGGTTTACATGAGTGGTTGTTTTAATGAAACACCTGATTATGATGAAAATCAAGAATTTCTCAAAGAGTATATTCAAATTCAAGCATAATCCTCACTGTAAAAACATAATGGTTAAAATTAAGCCTCTCCCAGACATTTGACAGACCCTGATACGGATATAAAATGAGATCACTTGTTACACAGCACATCAAACATACTTAAAAGTATGTAAAGCGGGTGCTTGAATGCAAGACTTTTACTTGTAACAGAGCATTTTACAGTCTTCTGCTGGTACTTTTACTTATGTAAATTATCTGAATACTTGTTCCACCTTCGCACATCTGTCAGGAAAAAAACAGTACAAGACAAATTAAAGAGGAGTATAAAGTATTTAAGTATGTGCATGTTTAGGTCATAATTTGGTTCAGAATAGTCTGTATTTCAGAGGGAATTAGTGTTAATGAATGTAAAGAGGTCCTTGTGTCACCCTGTATCTTTCTCCCGTTCATCCTCAGTCCAGTTCCTGCGTCGAAGGAAGTCGGCTCTGTGGGTGACGGTGTGTCTGCTGGCTCTGTCTCTGGTGGTGCTGACCATAGGACTGATCTCTGCCACTCGCACCGACAACGTGCCCGTTGCTGGGTATTACCCCGGCATCACCGTGAGTGACCCCTCCCGTCATTGACCCCTCCCGTCATTGACCCCCTCAGACACTCCTGACGACTGTGACATTGTGTGTTGTCTGCTCCTTCCTCCAAACCCTCATGTTTCTTCCTGTATCTTCCTCTTCCAGCTGAGTTTTGGAGCATTTCTGGGGATCGTTGGCATCCACCTGGTGGAAAACCGCAGACCCATGGTGAGTCTGCTCCTCCGACTCTCATGTCATTGCTGTAACACTCTGAAAATCACATTATAATAATGATTTAATTTATGCATCGTTGGTATTTTTGCAGCTGTAGGTACATTTCTTTTGCTAAAGAGGAATAAGGAAAAAATATAAGAAAAATTAAAAACCCTTGCTATAACCTTTAAAATGACAGCTGGTAGCTTTTATAGGACTGTATAAATGTATGCAGGGCAGTAATTCTAATTTCCTGAGGGTATTTTAACCTTCAGTTTCTAACTATCCCTGCATATAAATATCCCAGTGTGCTGATAAATAATACAGATGTTTATAGCTGCATATATAGCTGTAACAGTTGGTAGCGGTAGTGCAAACGCTACAGGAGGAACAGAACAAGCAAGAACCTCATGTAACATATTGACTTCGTGCAACTCTTTGCTAACAAGTATTGCAGCCCATCCACAACAGAAAAATGGGCATAGAGGTCGTCTGTAGCAGCTTATTACGACCCATATTTACATTCATTGCTAGGCTGCGACCTCTGGTGGTCAGGAGCAAAGGAGGAAGTCAAGTGACGTAGTAAAAAGAGCGACAAAGTCTGCGTAAGGAGGAGCTTGGGGTGTCAAACAAACGCATCAAATCAAATCAAATCAAATTTTATTTATATAGCGCCAATTCACAACAAAGTTGTCTCAAGACACTTTACATATAGAGTAGGTCTAGACCACACTCTATAATCATATTTACATCCGACAATTGAAACAATCCCCACATGAGCAAGCACTTTGGCGACAGTGGCGAGGAAAAACTTCCTTTTAACAGGCAGAAACCTCGGACAGATCCAAGACACATGGTGGGCGGCGACCTGACGGCACCGGTCGGATTTGAGAGGGAAAAGGAGAAGGGAGGGGTGGAGGGAGAGAACAGAACAGAAGCAGAGAGAACAGTAGCAACAGAACATCAACAGTAAAACTATGTGTAGGGAATGGTAGTACATATAAATGTGTAAGCTGTATGTAAATAATAATACTCATACTAGATGTTACAGTAATGATATCGGAATTAATAAGAGTGGCGACAACAATGTGATGAATGTCTGATTGATTAAGTGAGTTATAATAATCCACAGTAGAAGGTGCAGCAGTGATCAGTGATCCATGCGTCAAGACACAACCTCAGTTGTGTCTTGTCAGCATCCCAGACCAAAACAAATGTACGCCTCATTTACTCAATGAAGTGTCATAACACACATTGTCAAACTGCAGACACGCACAGGCACAAACATGCACGTGCAGCTGTTCTGGATAAACAGAGAAGGTTTGAGTGAGGCTAAATATCGTATATTACATCTTTGAAGTTTTAAGTTACTGACATTATGTTACATATGACTTTTATCATTTGACACATGGAACTTACTTATTTTAAACCAAAGAGTGACCTTTTCTAATACGCCTGTTGCTGGTACTCTTGGCAGTCAACCTATTCTGTCGTTTAGATATGAGGATGTGTTGCGTGCGCTACACATGTTGTATTTCCAGCCTGTTCTGCTGAACCCAAGTGGCCAAAACATGATTTGCAGATGTTTAATGACTTGAGGAAATGCATTCAACATGATCAGGGCCCTATTTTGTTTGTGTTTACAGCTCAAAATGTGCTACCAACATCACACATTTCACATTTTAGCCTTCTCTTTGTTCTCTCTCAGGGTGACCTCTGTCAGCTTTCGGAGTTTCATAATATTCCTCTTCTAAAAATGAAGCTTTGTTCCTGTAAAACGGGACATGTATAGGCTACACCATAAATTACAGGATTAGGTTACAGACTTTCCAAATTCACTAAACTGTTTTATGGGAAATTGCTCTATTATGAGCACGAAGCAAATCCGATTAATGTAATGTAACATAATGTGTTCTTGGTCCTTGTGCCCGGGTCAGTGTACATGACTGGAGTTGCGGTCAGGGTGAGTGAATGTGATTGGCTCTGGATTTCAATGACAAGAGGGGAAATTGCATTAGCATTGGCCAGCTGCTGACAGGGCTCCTTTGTTTCAGACGGGCACAGGTATAACATCATCGAAGTGCTTCTCTGCACAACAGGAGGTTCAAGAAATGATCATGTCAATGAAACACTTACAGGTAGACAGATCACCTGTCAGAGAGGATTACTGACTTCTCTTAAATATGTAAAAGAGTAAAGCATTTGATCTGAGATTTTCACCCTAAAAACTAAACTTTGTGGTGAATGACATTTAAAAAAGAAGTAGAAATCCCACTTTGAGAGCTGTAGACTGCTCTAAAGAAATAAAACAGGTCAAAAGAGAAGCAGGAGACAAGTGTAAGATAAACTGAAACTTAAGGGCCATTGGCAACCAGAAGCTGAAACGGTTCCTCTGTGTCATTTAAGTAACATAGTCCGTATCACAATCCCTGCAAGGACTGAAGAGGACACCACTAACACCTTAACCTTGTTTTTCACCTCTGAATTTGTCCTAATTATTTTGTTATTTTGTTGCACTCATGAAATATAGCTTATTTTCAAGTTTCCAAGTTCCAGCCACATCTTATATTCTTCTCTGTTTATTGTCTGTTTATTTTAATATAAAGACTTGACAATCTAGTCAAAGGAGAAAGGATATACACACTACTACTACTACACCACCAGTTATAACATTTTGGTGAGAAAATACTGAATTCTTGGCTCATCTATGGACCTAAATGTAGTGAAACTGACCAAGTGTAGGCTAACATCAGCAGTTCTGTCCTGCTCTGTTAAATCTGAAGTGTTGCCTCATCCTAAAAACCTTTTCTCTTGTAATTTTAGAAGTGAAACATACTTGTTAAAAATACGAGCAATAAAGCATAAATGTAACTTTAGCTTGCCCGGGTAGGGTTATGTAAGCTAAGCATGTTAGAGCGAAATAAGAGTCTGATCTCTCATCATTGATTACTTGTATTACAAAGACTAACTATCCTGTTTCTTTATTTCCATGACACGGATCATGAAGGCGCCTTTTATAAGATAATCATTTTGAAACAAAAAGTCAGAGACAGTTGATGAATTCTGCCAGCGACAGTTGTCATTTTAGCTGACAAAGTCAGATAGTAGTGAGAAATCTGCTTTTGTCCACCTCGGTCTGAAATAAAGGGCTCATTGTTTCAAAAACTGACTAAGAATTCTGAGCTTTAAATCTGAATACATTAGGCCAAGAAATACGAATAATCAGGTTATAAAATATCCACTGTGTGCTAGTTTATTTGAACTGTAGCAAAACTCAGTGTGATCAGTGTCCTCAGTCACACTAAACCAGAACAGTGCTGCGGGGATGATGTATTTTTTTTAAAGCCAGTATGGAAGTTAGCATCGTTCTGGTTCCCTCCACAAAAAAGTCAGTGGGATTTTGAATTAATGCAGAAAATAAAATCTGTGGTGAACAAAAAGTTTATGACAATTACATGCTTTGTTCAGCAAGATAATCTTCACAGAAAACACCACTTTTTATTATATTTGAAGTGTAAATGCAATTTGCAGAAATAAAAAGCTAATGATAGGCTATAAATCAACACCACGGTCACATGACTCAGCATCATCACCACTAAGTGACTAATGTTTGACGTGATGATGCTTAATGTCTGTGACAACCTCTGTAGTCTCATTTAGCCACTTGTTAGTAACTGCCTTTTTAAATACATCTTAAAGCTTCAGAGTTCATGAGTGGGGTATTTAATGACATATTTTATAGACAGTCAGTGCAACGTCATCACAGAGATGCACAACTGGAGGGTAGAAAGCAGCGTTGTCTTCATAGTACAACCGGTGATGACGGCAGATTTGTGACTTTTCAGACCCTTTTAGCAACTTTAAGGCGAGTAACAACAAATTTAGTGACTTATTCTTTAAACATTACTAAGAACTTTCTTTCAAATGTTGATGGTCGTAAAGTAACCTTGTTGTAAAGAGTTTTCCCTTTGAGTTAATTAGCTTATTGACACTAATGCTCCTGATATGGTCAAATAAGGAGATGTTAAATGGGCTCAATAAGCAATAAAACCAGGTAAGCTGAGCTAAATTAACAGGAAATGTCAGCAACCCATGAAGTTTTTGTGATTCGGCTCCTTTTAGCTAAACATTTATGTGGATAACAAACTCTGTGAGGTGATGTCATTCAGAGACCTGATGACTGTCCTGCTAGAGTCAGCTACTGTTTTATAACATTTTACAGAATATATTAATATATAAAAGACAAACAAACCGACCCAACTCTGAAATGGCGTTTTATGATCGAGTCAACAAGGATTTTCAAAACCAGACCAAAATGTACATTGATTACAGCTGTTGACTAAAATCTTTTGACCAGGTGCCAAAGCAGTTTTGGCCCCTGAATGGTTTTTAGGAATCATTCCTGCAGTACCTTTTGCTGGACAGCATCAGAAGCTTCTGAACTGTAGCTGAGCAACATTTATTTTCTCTGAAATAACTTTACGACCAGTGCAGAGACATTTAGAAAACTTTACTAATACAGTGCAAAGAAAAAGAAAAAACTGTCTTGGTGTGATAGGGATGTAAACATGCTCCTCTTGCCTGTCACCATGACTGTGGTATATCAGTGTGTCTTGTGAATTTTTCATGTGGCAGCCAGGGTGTCGTTGTCTTACGTTACGCTACAGTGTACCGTATCTAATCCAGTCCACACAGACACCCATACCATCCCACAGCCGATCACACATGTGGAGAGATGTTGTGTAATACAGCTGAAATAGTTGAAAATAAAGCATCATTTAACAAAGACAAAGACAGGTTTTATTTTCAGAAAGTGCAGCGTTTTCTGCAAGCTCTCACTCCTTGCTCAATCCTCTCTGTTGTTTCACTTCTTTACAAATGTGTGACTCCACCACGACATTAACTACCTGCTGTATGTGTCTGCCTCTCCAGCATCGCTCCCAGTTCTGCGCTTTAAACTTTAATGGTGTGATCGCTGCCACAGTGGCGCTGGTGTCTCTTATGCGGCACGATGCTCCTCTCGCACAGGTGTCTTCTTCCCTCCCGTGTCCGAGGCTCCTACTGTAACATGAGAGCTGACTGGCAGGAGCGAGGTCGCTCATTAAAGAACAACTAACCGTCCCACAAAGCCACGGACACCTGAGAGCTCTGACGCTTCTCTTACTTCCTGGATCTCGCAGCGCTTTGCTCCTCTGACCTCAAAAAGCAGCAGATGGAGGGTTTGATGCTGTTTGAACTGTAAACAGTCAACAGACGAATTCATCTACTGCTGCCTAACAGAAACGCTTATGGTTTGACTCCTGATCAGGAAAATCTAATGTAGAAATAAACAACTTCAATCTACATGAATCAAGCAAAGTTTTTATAGCACCTTTTAAACAAGCTTTACAGTGTCATAGACATGCTATTAGGGCTGATAATACAGCAGAAAGATAATCAGAAAATTCTAAAGCACAGCAATAAATAAAAACAGATATAATTAAAATATATTTACAAAATATACACTATATAAATAATAAGACAGACACATTAATACATGAAAAATGAAAACCTATAGTCAATTTTGATCTTAAATACGACCAACACAGACAACCACGCATTAGTTATTTATAAAACTTTACTTTACTAGAAATGACACACGTGTTTTGTCCTGCTGGTTATGTGCAGTTTAAGATGTGTATGCACCCGAGCCTGTGGTGAACTCTGCATCAGCTTTATGAACAATGTGATGAGAATTACTAACTCTCTGCAGGAATTTAAAAGAATAAGAATTGTTTGTCAAACCACTATTTAGTCCACTGAATAATACGTGTTACCTGGCTTCAGTCTCCATCGCTGTGATCTCATCTTCCAAAATAAGTGCTTTTCTCTTTTGGTCCTTGGCTATTCCTGACAAAACCTTTACTTGTACTGCATCATACAAGGGAAGATCACTGATTGTAAGGCAGGTGCTGTCAATTTAAATTAAATTTGAGGCCTTTAGATCAGGTGCATGAGCTACAAGTGAGCTTCTTACTGTACAACCTATGTAAGTAAGGCTTTTTTTTAAAAACAAAAACAAAAACAAAAAAGCACCTTTTATAAATTGAAAGTAAAAACATCATCAGAAAGTATAAATCTGAGAACATTTTTATAAATTCATTATTTCTAGTGGCCAGCAGGGGGTGAGTTCACTGGTTGCAAGAAGTCTGATTGTTTGTATGCTTGTGAGAAAAATACTTTAAGAAGTTATCTTACAGTTTTAAAACGTGGCTGGATATTTAGATTATATCTATCTGGTGTAGCTGAATAACAAGCAATTTATGTTGACTTTATTATATATTGTCTATTTTTTTGTTATGGTTCAAGTCTTTTAGTTTAGTTTAGAGCTCTGCTAAAAAAATTTACAAACAAAAGAAAAAGTAGGAAATCTGTTTACATGGAGCAGGAGTTGACCACAAACTTTCATCACTCATAATTTTTCACCGCACAGATCAGTGTAGTTGTTTCTCTTTGCTTAGTGAGACACTTTATGTCTCTATATTTGGGTGTTTTAAGGCTCCTATCAGAAATCCTCCAGAGATACCAGCCTTTCTTTATGAAAGAGAGGAGTGCTGCAGGTAAAACACACATTTGTGCTCCACTGACATTTCTTGGATAAAAAAAAAAAAACTTAATGGCTCATATACTGCCACTTCTCATTTTGTCTTATCTCGTCCTCCAAAATGTTTAAAAGGATTGTGGAGCATGAAATTCTGTCTGTAAAAGAAAGAACCTATCTGCACTCACCCTGCTGCTCTTAAACCAGGCTTCAGTGCCCTGATACACTGTGAGATTTCTTTATGACTAAATGCTTCATGTAGCTCATGTTCTTTGCTCCGGCAGCCTCCCCTGTAGTTACTGCCCGTGTCTCACAGGCCGGCGTCCTTTTGGTCACCTTGCGGGAGAGCAGAGCGGCGGCCGTATTTTACCCAACAGGTTCTTATTAGCGGTGTGTCCAGCTGTGGTCATGATTGGTCACTGGACCACTGAGCAGGGGAAAGAGACCTTGCAGCAGTCAGCGACTTTAGTTACATAACCTGATACGGATCTTTACTGACTCCTATAAAATCCCTCTTTCTGTCTTTATCTCTTCATCACTGATGTAGTTTCTTCTCTGAAACTTTCATTATGTGTCTCTTTGTCTTTTATTGTGCTTTCTATCTGTTTTTCAGCACTCAAAGCAGCTATAATCAATATTTTTCTAATAATGTGTCAAATGACAAAATGAAAGGTGTTGTTTGTAGTGATGAACAGAGTTATTCTCACGTCTCTCATAGTGATGTTTTCTGCAAAACAAGCTATAAAAACAAATAAGCAAGCAAACAAACAAAAACGCAGGCACAGCAGATGGACACAGGTAGCAACTCGCTGGTGAACAGCTGGTGGAGACTGATGAATGATAATGTTGTTGCGACTGGAT
>JAJHUR010098007.1:0-18375 GCA_027495735.1 Lutjanus campechanus
GTGGGTTCAACGAGGACAGTTTATTATAATGGAGCAATAAGCTTGATTCTTATTAAGTTAAAGTATGGGATGTGCATAATTCATTGTTGAGTCAGTCATTTAAGAATTGTTCAACCAGGTGAGTCAGTTATGAAAAATTCATAATATCTGGCAGAAAGGGGAAAATGGACTCCTAATGAATAGTAATGATGCAATAATACCTGATTATTATGTAACAGATGCAGTGATGCACCGCTGATTACCAATAAAACCAATAAAACCAATAAAACCAATAAAACCAGTAATTTAGCAACGACAGGGAAGATTTAAGACTTTCAAAAGTAACTTTTTCTGTATAAACTAACATCACCATCTTTTATGGAATTCAGACCTCCATTGTTTTAACAATGATTATTTATTTATTTATTTTTATTGCACTATGAGTATTCCCTCAGTGTGATGCTGGAAATTCAACTGCTGAGCCTCCTATTTTTATATTCCCCCTGTTTATATTGTTCCTATTTTTACTTTTATATTTCCTCTGTCACATTAAAATCAAAATGTATCTTATATTTTGTCATTTGTGCGATTGGTCTCGTGTGTTGATCAGAGTTGTGGTTAAAGGTTTGCAGGAGAATGTTAAGTAAAAATTACAAAACAATGCTTTTTCAGGTATAATTCATTAAAATCAATGGCAAACCTGCTCCAGCAAGAACAGAACCGCACTCTGTCCTGAGTTTTCTCAGTAACATTAACAAAAAAGGCTCAGAAACAAACAAAATGTTCTTTATTTGTAGATGAAGAAGTGCACCCGGGAGGTATTCTACAAACAAGCAACATTTTTTGTTTGAACTTGAGCTCAAACTCAGTCAAAACTGCACAAAATTGCACAGAGTACTGATAAATTTTCAGGCCCAGACGAGGGAAGTGGGTAATGCTGGCGGTGAGCAGTGCCGGAACCTGAGGGCTGACTGAGGCCATTTTGACAATGGGGAATACAGTACCAAGGTGGTTTGCAACAGTCAATGGGGGTGACAGAGACTCTGTGGGTTCAGGGGAGGTGTGAAGCAGGACCATGAGCAAGGTCATGCATCAGAGAGGCAGCGGCCAGAATATTTTCACATTTAACTCAGTGAATTATGGTTTTCTCTTGACCAAATCAGAGTTGGTTAGCATGCTAACTTCAGTAGATAACACAATCTGCAACACAACACATAGATGTCTTTGACTTTGCTTTGATAAAATCTGAAAAGACTGAACGTAGGCTGACCCCTTCCGGCATAATGGTGGTTGCCAAAAAACATCACTATATAAAATTATTATTATTTATTCCCCAAAATAAACTGCAACAATGTATGTGCCAAAATGTTCCTTTACAGTTTTGAGTATTTTTGCTGACAGGTTGCTGCTGCTTTTCCCCTTTATGTTGGTTTTCTTTCTGCAGTAACAAGTTTGTAGTTTCTCTGATGAAAAATGGATGTTATCGTTGGTCTTGGCTGATATTATTCAGGTCACCATCTCTATTTTTTCTATAAGGTAAACAGCGATGTAATGTGCTGTGCTGGTTAGAGTCACAATGAGCTCTCACTTCTGGACATCAGCAGGAAGCGTCGGCCTGCAGCACCTCATCAAATGGCCCTGATTCGTCTGCAGCCTGGTGGAACAGGAACTGGAGCAAGGAGAAAAGAGTCAGACGGAGGCGATAACAGCTCTGTCACTCTGCGGCCCGCGGCGTTTTAACATAGGAAGTCACGCCGCGCGGGGGGGTGTTGGCCATTTACTTTTACTGCAGAGCGGGAAATGAAACGGCCTGCGTCGAATCGAAAATCCAGGCCAACATCATCTATAAGGTCGGTTTTTCTAAATGTTATGTATCCAGGGAGAGATGACCGAGCAGCTCTGTTTCAAGTCGATGGCCCTGGAGCTGCCCAGTCAAGCCTCAGCCTTCCTCTGTTTAACACCCCGATGCCTCACTGGACCAATCAGGGCTTGTCTGAGGTCGTGTGGGCGAGAGCAGAGGACTCAAACAGTATGTCTCCTTCTCTTTTTGTCGGCCCACTTTTCCGAGAGAGAATCAATCTTTGCAGCAAACAAGAACAATTAAGACTTGAGCCGTGTGCGATCTGCTCATTAAAAGTGGATTTAATGAGATCACATCTTTGCGGAGTCGGGCAGCTGGACCTGAGGCCAGACGTCCACTTCAGTGCACTTCAGTTCAGCTAAAAGGTTCACAGAAGAAAGAGATGAAAGAGGCAGGGAAAAAAAAACATGCAAGAGGTTTCATCACTTTGTCTATTTTCAGATTCCATTTGAAGTTTTTAATATATTTTCTGTTTTCTTTGGGTGATTTAACACCTGTAGTTTGGTTCATTCAGTCGGGACTGATGGAGAGAAACTGTTGCCTTTTAGTTCTGAGGTTTCATTTCTGGTTGGGGGTTCACAAAAAAGAAAAAAAAAAAGTCTAGAAGACATGCAGTGTGTACAATTGAGGTTTTGTTCATACAAAAACTATTATGCCCGACAAGTGATGGAATATTAAATCAAATTCAAACTGAAAAACTTGCACACACACACACACACACACACACACACACACAAATAATTAATCTTTTACATCCAACATGGTGAAGTTTTTATAAGCTCATTCATTGACGGGTCAATTTTAACACATGGTCACATCTGCATCACACTGATCAAGCAGCTGGTAGAGCGGTGACACAGTCTGGGACTTTTATTTTGAAGGATAAGGAAATAAGGAGCGGTTGTGAGATGAGCTGCGGTGCACCATCCCGTCCTCTTCCTAGTTTGTTTCAGAATGTACAATTTTTTTCTTAAAATACAATAATTTTAAAGTAGCAGTACGACATTCCTGTATTTTTCATCTGGCAACACTGATGCCCGGGCCAGGCGACTGTTTTATAAATGAGACTCCAGATCCACTTCCTGTTCACACTGACTTTAAATTTGAATTACGAGAACTGAATGTGGACATACAGTATATAGTCACACGTGTTTCTGTCCATTGATGTGGAACACTGTCACTGTCACAGCGAAGACTTGTTGAAGGGTAAGTCGTGTATAAATCTGCAGTGAAATCCAACACGTATGATAATGCACAGTCCTTTACCCCGAGGAAGACACTGACCTCTAACCGCACGGCGCCGTAAATCCGTCTCAACATGACAACCTCCGCAGCCCCTGCCCTGACTTAGATGTTGGGAAATTTCAATCCTCGCTGATGTTTCGTGACCGGCGTGAGACGTAAAGTGCATGGAGGAGAGAGGTGAGTCACAGAGGGCACGGGGTGCTGTAAATTTAATCACAGAGGAGAGCAGGGGACCTTGAAGGCAGCACGCCAAGAGTCTCTGAATTACATTTCTACAGGAATAAATGATGGAGAGCTCTGTCCTGAGGAGCAGATGGTGAGAGGACTGACCTTAAATCCCAACGTATGAACAAATATATTGACCTTTAATTTACATGATTTATTCAGTCATCACGGTAAACAACAGTCAATAAGCCAATGGGGGTTTTTGTGGTGTATTCCCTGCTTAAACCCCTTTCTGGAACCTTTTCAAAGCAGCTCACTCGTCTTCAGTATTTTAATTATTAAGACAAATCAGACGGTACAGAGAATAGAGGAGATGAAATATTTAAAACTCTGTGAGGAGTTCATCCTCTGGGGCCAAACGGTCGGTTGTGAGGTTCAACCAACGCGTTGATGGTTTGGCCTTTTCCAATCATCCCCTGTCAGTCAAAATGCTCGAGTTTGTGGGTCCACATAACATAATAACCCAACCGGTACAGCTCTGTCAGTCAAAAACAAGAGGAGTGAAGTGGACTTCCAAAGACTCTGGGGAAGGTCATAAAATCTTCATAACTTAGTCTCAATGCCAGACAAACAGAGATCTCTCCACCTACTGATCATCAGCGGATTTCTATTGCAAAGTAGTGGCTTGAACAGCTGTGAAAACATCCACCAAAAAAGAAAAAAATACGTCTTACATTTTTTCACTGGAAGCCAAGGTTGCCATGTCTGTGTGAACAAAGCAGCCAATTGGCGGATCAAAAACCAGCCAATTAAAAGTTCACCAGCAGGCGGAGAGCACAGCCTACAACTTTACTTGGGCCTGAAAAGTTGAGCTCAAGCCCGACAAAATTCTGTCCAAACCCAATCCGAAACCGTCCCACATTCAGAACCCAATTATGGCCCGACGTTTTTCTTAACAAGCTTCCCTCTACGGACCAAACAGTGGGAGTTGAAATATGTGAGAAATACGACTCGACCCGACCCAAACCTGTCAAGTCCCGTCAGGTTCTGAGACAGATCTCAAGCTCTAGCATAGGCACGTCGTATTTATGTCTTTACGTACTTTACTCTGGGTGTGTAAGTAGGGTTCTGCTAATATGTTAGCAAATAAAAGGTCTGTTTTAGTTCAGTTTAATATTTGTTTAAGCCCTTCTCCACTCAAAAATGATCACTTTTAGATGATAACCCACGAAAGATCTCACGCGAGTGATCATTTCAACCTAAATTATGATCTTTCCCTGACTTAGGGCTTTTTGTCCCTAAACCTCAGCAGATCTTAACCACATGATTGTCACATTATGAAACAAAAGTAGTTTGTATGATATGCACAATGAAGAGATAATGCACACAAATCTCATGAGAGTTTAGCAAATACAGGGTTTCCTTCTGAACACTACCATCAAGAATATACTTTGCTTCTTCTTCCTTCACTTGGATGCTTGAGCTTCACTGCACAGAACGGTGACTGTGCAGAGATTAGAGAGATTAATCTGGTGAAGGGGAAAAGTTTCTCTGTGCTCACCTTAAATCTCAGTGTAACACCTGGACTTACCAATATCGAACTCACACAAGCGTGGTAGTTTATAATTTGACCAGAAGTTACCTTGTTTCAGTCGACCCCAAACACCTGCAGTTTACTTTGCTTCTTCTCAACTTTTCTGCTCCAGTTAAAACAGAAACACAGCAGCAAGAGGAACGAAGGCAAACAGAGAGGAAATGGGCACAGGAAAGGACCGAAAAGAGGTGGAGAGGGGGGGATGTCAAAACCAACAAGACAAAGAAATCATACGTCCCCAGACGGGTGAAGAAGTGGAGCAGCTGCCGTCAGCTTTCCACCAAATCCCAGCAGCCCATTAAACTTTGAGAAGTGACATTAACTGTGCTGATTAAGAATTGATCGTGAATGAGATTTCACATTTTTCATTACTTTGTCAGCGGGAATAAAAACTTTGAGCCATAACCAAAAGGCTCGACGTTGGTTTAATCCCAAAACACTGTGTGGTTCAAAAACTAATCACTGTTTTCTACTAATTTGTGATTTGTAACTGGATTTTCTGCTGCCTCATAGCCCGAGGACTAACCCAGGATACAATCATCTTCTCAGTATCAGTGATTTCAAATGCCAACATTGTTTAAATGTCAGAATGCAGCTGCAGGCAGACGAGAGTAAATCCTAACAGCTACAGGTGAAATTAAAGTAATTATCTTTGACATTTTCATGTCAATGAATAAATAACCTTTTTTTCCCCCCTGATTTGCTGTTTGTAACACCCAGGTGTCTGGCAGCTCTTCACCGAAAAACAAAAAGTTCTTTGTTCCAAAGTGGTTTGATTAAACAGAAAAAAGAAGTGAGCCATGATGCATGAACTGTTTGGATTTATAACAGTTTAATCATTAGCATTAATGGAACAGATGGAAGAAACCTCAGCAGCAGCAATGAAGAACTACAGTAGGACTAATTATTGATTTAAAAATATTGATACCACATCACATTGATACCACAGATCATGACATATTACACATGGACAACTTATACAACTCTGTTGCATAATTATAAATAAATCTCTTTATTACAAATGGTTAAATAGTTATTTGGATAACAGGCAGGTAAATTAGAAGGCTAAATGTGGAGTCCCACAGGGGTCAGTATTGGGCCCCTTCACTTTATATATTAACCTTATTTGTGAAATATGAAATATGTTTCAGTTTGTTTTCAGACAATATGTTTCTTTTCTTTTCTTGTTTAGAGATTAAAGCTTTAAGATTGCAAACATAAATAAATACTAATGAAAAACAAAACAAATTCTAAAATATTACATTCAATCCATGCCATATTCTGCCAATAACTTCCTGTAAATATATTTCTTGTTATTTTAGTCACTGGAAAAAAGAAGATAAACTCACAATATGTGAAAGATTAATTTTCAGATACCTCTGTTTCATTTCTTTTCTTAAATCAGGTTTTTTTTTATTGCGTATTTATGGGAATATCAATGAAACATGAAGGTGTGGGTTTATTCATTTTAGAAATGTGAAATCTGTTGCAAATGAACTCTTCATGGAGTTAGTATTGACAGGTTCTCTTCAATTATATTCTTTGGGCGTAATTATAGATCACATAGCCTATATAAAAAGAGTTCAAAAGTATTGCAGTTCTGAATGAAAGAAAGTACATGTTTGATTCTCCGAAGAAAACCAACAGCATCAGTTTAATTTGGAGGATTAAGTACCACTGAATATCCACTATGTCCAGTACACGAAAACTGAATTTTAAACAGTTAAATTACACAAATTTTTCTGTTAAAGTACGAGATCTAGACTTGTTCAGTCCACACAAAAGGTTTATCTCTAAAATCCATATCAGTGAGCAACTCTCCTTTGCCAAGATAATCCATCCACCTGGTGCGTCTGTCTGCCTGTTGGACTGGTTTGGACACATTTTGAGAGAAATGTCTTTTTTGTGTTTCAAAAAAAATCTTGGAAACAAAAGTGCAAGCAAAAACAAAAGTGTTGCATTTATGGTTTTGTTCTGTGTATACATGCATATAGCCATTGTTGGCTATATAACTCATACTTTAAAGTAGATTCATATCTCATCCGTGGCTCTTTATGTTGGTTATTATAAGAAAAGGGCAGGTGAAAGAAGCTTTTTCTCATTTTTGATCCTTTTTGGTCATGTAAATTGTATTATTATGTTACAAATGACAAAACCACAGAATGTATAATGTCCACCACCTTAACAAAAGAGCTACATGTTCGGAAACTCAAACTGCAGAAGCAGAATCAGTGACTGAACTGTACATGAATATCCCCGGCATGACAGCTGAATGATGCAGAAACTTGACGGTAACGAGCTCTGAGCTACAGAGATAAAAACTACTGAGAATCAAAACTTTCAAAAAACTGCAGATTGCCACTTACAAACACCTTTCTGAAGTAGTTCTTCAGACTGAACAGTATCTTCAGCGTTCACCTTTCCTCCAGGTGTAAATCACTCCCTGATTATACAGAGAGAATAATAGCCAGCAGCTCCGGCTCTTCAGTTTTGGGACTGAGATTCACCGCTTGACAATCTGAGCCTCACAGTGTGAGGATTAGTGTCAGACCGATGATTACAGATGGACAGACAAGCTGCTGTCTGACACACCAGAGCCTCTTTTATCTGTTTCGTCTCACACAAGCGTTGAAATTCATTTCCACAAAAAAAAATCACCTGTGAAAACTGAGCCTGATGGTTTAAATTAAAAAGTCTCTCCCTGCCCGGTGATTCCAGCTGGTTAGACAGATTCAAACAGCTTGCTATCAAAAACCTTTTGTCTTTGTTCATTTGTCTGAAGAACAAAAGTAGTTCTTTTTTTTTTTACCACTGACAGCTGGAATCTGCAGTCACAGACAAAATCTTTCAAGCTCAGTCTTCCAGATATTGGTCTTAAACACGCACTGAAAATAAACACTGGATCAATCGATTGATGATGATGAACCCTGACAGCAAAGCGGGGCCAGACGGCATGATATCAGCGCCCAAAACAACCTGATCCAACAGTAACGGAGCAGCCAAGGTGAGCTTCAAAAGTTGATCACAAACTTTTGCCACTGCAACGTCAAGACGAAACAAGAGGTACAACAGCCTTTTAACTCATGATCATCAATCTGAAAGAAAACTTTTCAGAGTTGTAAAACCATTTCTCAAAGGAGTATGAACTTTGTAGGAGAGTCTAAGAGGGGGTTCATTTGTGCTCAATGCTGGACTTGAACTCTGGGCAATACAATATCTGGACAGTTTGGCTTTTTGTCGTTGTGACCACGTATAAGACCAGTTGGAAAATAGAAACATATCATCCTCACATTGGTTCAAATGAGAAACCAGACCTCTAGGTGTGAACCCACCCTGGAGCCCCTTTTAAACTCAACGTCTGGCTTTTGTCGCCAACAGATAAAGATTACAAACATCATTAAATGACTCTGCAGTAGTCACAGGTATTTATTGGCTTGAGCTCTGATTTGGCAGTGATGGAAACATGACACCCAGGTAGAGACTCTGTAAACAGAACCTGATGGTGCTCCATGATGAACGACATCCAGGTAGGAATTGAGCCATTTGTTGTCTTTTTACCCGTCAAGTGTCAAAAGTTGATCCCAAACTTTAACAACATCTTTGTCATTCATGAGAACAGCTTGATTACCCTGATTCTCAGTTTAAAAGAGCGTTGTAAAACCATTCTTCAAAAGAGTATGAACTTCTCAATAGTCACACCAGCCTTGTTTAGTCTGTCTGAACTGAATCCCAGAGCGTCTACACCTTTGGTGCAGTTCTTTTGGGGTGCTGTGAACGCCGGACTCAAACTCTGGAGTGGACCGAGCAAACACTCTCTGGCCTGCCATGAAGAGGTGGCTTCAGACCGCTTTCAAATGAACACCATTTGAACCAATCACACAAGTCTACCTTTATATTTGTCATGTCAATTCTCTTTCTTTAGGTGGTGAAACTGGTGAAACTACCAACACGTTTGTTACCAAAATGACGACTAGCATGAGAAAAACCTGGACTCAGTGTCCAGGTAGAAATTGGACCATTTGTTGTCCTTTTATCCTCTGACTGTATGATTAATAATTCACATGACTTGAGTTTAGACCCTCAGATTGGGTCGATTCAGGAGCTGGAACTTTGGGTGGACAAAAATACCCCACTACCATCTGGCTTTTGTCTTCAGTGTTAAAGGGCACAATCAGCTTTGAATCACAGGTCAAATGACTCTGCAGTCATGTGTATTTATCAGCTCCGGCTCTGATGGGCAGTGATGTAAACATACACAGTGTGCTGATGACATGGATGCGCTAATTTTCAGCCCTTTTCCGGTGCAATGCGATGAAGGCTTTTCGCCTCCACTGGTAACTTCTCTTACCCTGACACGCCAAATGGTTTGTTACACAGAAACATCTGGGAAACCGTCCATAGAAACTGTTTGGAAAAGGGCGGGCGCTTCCAGGAAAACCTGTGGCAGGTGATTGGATGAACCATCTGTCACGTATAACATGGGCTAATTTCAACCAATCAGATCAACTCGCCGAACCAAAGCCAACCAGAAGAAGAGCGGAAACATATTTTTCATTGATAAAAGTCTTTAGTGTCGTTCTTTGCTCGTCTTTCAATGAAGAAATACTCTCCAGTTCTGATATAAATGATGCTATCACAGTGTCTGTGCTAACCTCTTCAGTTTGGTCGAGACGAGTCGTTTCCATGGATGGTTCTCACTGTCGCTGCACCTAAAACCACACTGCTGGTAGTCACTCCGAGGATGCTTATTAGCTGTCACCACCTCTGGTGTGGACACAAACGGATAACTTGGAGCCTGGCGAGATGCGCAATCTCACAAATCCAGCTGCTTCACAAGGTAAAACGTCTGTGACTTTTTGTCATCTAAGCCCTAAATTCCATCCATCTCCTTTCAAGTAGTCCTCGAAAATCGCTCCGGATTTATTGGTTTTTAGTTTGAAAGAGATACCTAAATAAAAGATATAAAAGACTAACCGTGTCACTGGTTTGCAGGCCCCCTTAATGCTGAAAGGTACATGCAGGTTTTAGTGTGTCTTTTTGAAAGACGTCCCTGCTTATTTCAGCGAGGAAATACCAAGTCATATTCTGCTCATGTTCCAACTTTGTTGTCAAAGAGTTCAGGTACTAGACTGACCTGCCTGCAGTCCAGACCTGTCTCTCAATGACGATGTGTGGTGCATTATGAAGCACGAAATATGACAACGTAGACTAAACAGGACTGTTGAGCAGCTGAAGTTTCATATCAAGCAAGAATGAGAAACTCAAAAATGAGTGTCCTCGGTTCCCCAAATGCTTAACTAAGAGTTTGGCTTTCTGTTCGCTCAAAGTTCAGAACTATCAAGACAAGACAGACAAGGCGAAGTCAAACTATGAAAAGCTCAGCATGAAATCCATTGATCACAGCTGGTCCACTTAAATTTCATCAGATCTAAAATTTTGCATTCAGAAACAATCATGGTGGATGTTTGCTGGTTAAGATGATTATCACTTCTGTCCAGGAGGTTTTGTTTTGTGGCAGTTTCTCAGCACGGTTATGGAAAACCTACTGGCCTGATTTCCATGACACTTGGTGGGAGAGTGTACAATGGACCCTTGTTTTTCACTTTCATTAAGAGTCTCTCCATGTCGCTTTCTCTCTAAATGACTTTGCTTTTAGTCTCTCATTAGGACCTTGAAGAGTTTCGGTGACGGGAATGAGAATTAAATCTTTGGAACAGCTGGAGTGTGATGCCTGACGTCTCCGCACGGAGAGCGTTCAGGGAAGCGTGTTTGAGCTCTGCCTCTTTTTTGCTCGTGCACCCTGGGACGGGGACAAAAATAGAGGTGCTGCGAGTGACAGGGAAGTGAGAAAATGGAGTGATGAATAAATCAGTGAATGGTGATGCGTAGCTAAATGGAGAGAGAGAGAGAAAGCATTAGAGTGAATAGAGAGAGAGTGACTCGAGTCCCTGTGTACGAGTGGATGCCAGTAAATACGAGAGCATGTCTTATGTCTCAGGGATTTAGTCGACACAGCTGAACTGACAGAGGACCTTTGGGTTTTTGGATAAATGTATGAAAAGAGAAACACTAATATTCAGCCTTTTTAAGCAGAGTCATTGTCTGCTGTCTGGTAGAGTCACTGTTGTGTACCACAACACTATGGTGACCTGAAAAGTTCCTGGTAAACAAGAAACAGACGATCAACACTTATAACCCGCAGGGCCTGTTTTTCTATGGAATTTAATTTAAAAAGGCAGTTGTCAGCTGTTGTTAATACACTTTAAAGAAGCCTCTTTCAACAGGGTTGGTACCACCGCCCAGGGGGAGTTCAGAGATCATCGGAGGG
Organism: Lutjanus campechanus; assembly: GCA_027495735.1. Classification (NCBI taxonomy): domain Eukaryota; kingdom Metazoa; phylum Chordata; class Actinopteri; order Lutjaniformes; family Lutjanidae; genus Lutjanus; species Lutjanus campechanus. The sequence continues at coordinate 11,173 of JAJHUR010098007.1, forward strand.
CACTGGAAGCAAAAATTTGTGAAAGGGGGATGTTGAGGTGTTCTTGAGGGAGGTGTATTTAGCACCCAGACGCACGCTATAACACTATTCTAACCCTAACCCTCACACCTGGCACCTGACAAGTTGAGTCACAGCAACGCCAACAGCCAGTTTGATTTCAGTCGAGACCGGAGACTTTACACCTTTGCTCCTTCTCTCCGCGGCGTTCTAAAACAGCTTCGTCTCGTGGCTTTCCCAACAACATGTCTTGTTGAGCAGGGATTCAGCCAGGTCCTTCACATGTGGTCATAGACGCCATCTGCATGTGGACATTGGGTTTTTACGTCCCCTCAAACTGGAACCTGCAAACTCCCCACCCCAATCTTGAGACAAAGCAGGAAAAAATGCTGTTGTAAAATTGCCATAGATAGAATAAATTTAATTGGTGTTTGAAAGGACCAAAAATATGTGTTAAGTACCAAGCACAGAATTTCAGAATTTACAGAATTTCATTAGTTTAAAATACTATTAATTGTAAAACATCACTTCCATGAAGCTGTTCAGATTACAGGCAATAAACTTCAACATCTCGCCATCTAATATTACATTGACTGACATTTTTTGGCCCCCCAGCGTTCAATCCAAGTCGGCGCCAATGCATGTTGTCCAAGTATCGCAATCACTTGGCTGCACTATGGCTCAGACTAACTTCTGTGCAACCCACAGTGAAGAAACTGTCAGAGAACCACTGAGTGCAGGTCTCACACTAACTTTTAAAATATTTTAGCTTATTTCCTAAAGTTTAGATAAAAAGCCTGATAATAGAGGACAGTCAACAGCTGTTACCTCAGACTTGTTCTCAGTGGTAGGCCGTACTTTGTTTCTTGTTTGACATGTCCGATTGGCTGCTGCTTGTGATCAAAACCAAGACTTAGTTAAGAGTCTGAACATCAAATTTCTAACAGTTGCATTTGTTTAAAACTCATATGTAAAGATTCTCAGTCATCCAGGTCATGTTTTTTGCTGAAGGTCATCACAGGCAACAGGACTTTCTTAAGTTCTTTAAGACTCCAAGAGGCTTCTCTAAAACTCATAAATATAATTTGACATGGCTTTTTTATTCCCTGGGGAAACTAATGATAATGATATTTAAACTGTCCAGTTGAATCAAAACTGTTATTAGGCATGTAATGATATGCTTATTTAAAGATAAAAAAAAAAACAGAATAAGAATCACCATTAAGATTCAGAGAAGACAAAAAGACATCATTTTATTTCATGGGTGGGCGGTGTGGGGCCTGGATAATGGAAAGGGGGTCGCTGTCCCCAAGAAAAGGTTGAGAACCACTGCTTCAAAGGAACAGCCTGAGAACAACATTATAACACTTCTTGCAACTCTTTAGTCTAGTACAGAGTGAATAAGTAGCCTCGTCTCAACAAATGAACAACGCGTCAGTGTCTTAATTCTTTATCCCTGCTGTCACACGACAAGCATAAATAAAGATATTACTTGTTCCTTTGCCTTTTCACTCACTGCTCAATACATAAACATAGTTTCACTATGTCTCTACTGTCTGTATTGTTTATATTTATTGTATATTGTACTGTAATGTTTATACATACTGTACTGACAGTGATGACTGAATAAAAAGAAAAGAAAATAAACATCAGGTGATGGAGCATAATGAGCAACAAAGTCCAGCTAACTTACGCAGCATCCTTAAAAGCACAATATGTCAAATATTCACATTAAAACAGTTACACCAGACATAGTTTGATGTTGATGATGGAGTGAAGTGGGACCAGTACAGATCAAAATCTGACATGACTGAGAGAAAGCATGTTCGTGGACGAGGTAAGTTTTAATCACATTAAATTTAGACTGTGTGAGAACTGCTATTTGGTTTTGATACCCCCTCCTGTGGTCATTCATTATTTATTTATCCCTTTTCCTGCATCACACTGAATAAATTAAATGCATTTCCTCAGCCCGCCAGTAGATGGTGCTGATTGAAAAGCCATATTTTAAAAACATGTAATTGATGCTCCTGAGTGTATCGAACTCTTGCAGCCATAACGACTTTGTCCTTTTCATTGTCAAGTTAACTACAACTAGCTTAGCACTGAAATTTGATAGCTATATGAAGTGAATACCGGTATCCCAATCTGTGTGTGTTTTTTTCTTTTTTTTAAAAGGAAAATGTCACAATCTGTTATGTGTGTGTGTTTCTTTGTTTTTGTTTGTTTTTTAACAAATCACACACAGGGTTTAGTCACATTAGCCAATGTTCTTCCTCACTGTCTGATGTTACCCTTAATACATTATGTTTTTCTCTGGGTTTGGAAACATTTACACTACTCAAAAGCAACTTGCTAACTGTTGTAGTGTATAGACTGCCACAGGTGGAGGAAAAGATGTGTACAAATTACTTACAAAAGGCATTTATACAGTTGATCTCCAACATCAACATGTACCCTCAGCAATTGGTATGTCTGTAAAATGTATTGCATGTCGGGGTTTGACTCCCTGATGTCCGTGGCAGCAGTGGCAAATCGAGGGGTTTTAAGATGCTTTCCCACCCTAAATGCCACCCCCTTTGGGACAATCTCACTAAAAAATCTATACCTATGATAATTTGCGGCTGGTTGGAAATTATTCAAGAGCAAAAATCCAACGTCTGAGTGCCAGTGAACGCAGCAGGAGTTACAGCTCACAAGCCGTCCCTGCAGGAGGCCACATCTTATGAGATTAGAATTCAGATTAACTTTAAAAATAATGCATTAAAAATCAGAAATTAACACACTAGCAGTGACTCACTGACTGAATCAGGACACGTGTCAGTAACACCTCTGCAATTATATCTTGAATTCTTGCGTCTACTCGCGAGACCTCCACCTCCACCTCCCCCTCCACCTCCACCTCCACCTCCCCCCGTCCTCCTTCAGTTGTCATCTTCCTTCTGCTTCCATTGCTTCAAACCGTTTTTCTCATTTCAGTTACTGTGCGTCTGTCTGACATTTACAACATCACAAATGTTTTGCCTTGCTTGGTTTTTAGTGGCATATCTCCAGGCCATGTGCCAGACACCCACCCTTATACAGTGTTTAGGGGGTGTTTCCTGTGCACACAGTAAAGGCAGATTTGGATGGTTAAGAACAATTGGTGTTCTCTCAGTAGAAAATTGAGGGAAATTTAGGAGAACGTTACTGCACGAGGCCCCAGGTGTGGTAAAATAAATGGCTTTAGATGTTTTCTCTCTGAAAAAAGACATGCTATAGAAGCAGAATAGCCCAAAATCTCAAAATTGGCCATGCATGAAGCACAGTGTTGTTGCCTGTAGTGTCTCTCCTTCAGCCCTGAGGGATAAAACTCTGTGAATCACTCGGTGAATCTTCCCTCAGCAAATAATAACGTGTAAACTTTGCTTTACAGTGAGTGAACAGCAGGAAGACTCGCTGCCTCCTTCAAGGACTCTCTGACACTTTGATCCACAGCAGATGGACTAATTGGAGTCAAACTGAAGGTCTAAATCACAGTGAGTGAGCAGGTCAGCGCTGAGTGTCTGAAGGACGGCAGTTTGTTCATCGTTCTGGGAGACAAATCTGTGAAATAAACTCAACAACGACCCTCAGACAATAAAGTAAGAGCTTCACAGGTGTCTGCAGCTGTTCTGCCTGATTAAACTTCAGCTCGGGGGTCAACAAACTTCATGAAATAATGAGAACAATAAGGAGGGAGGGTGTCAATCAGGAGGTCGGTTCGCACCTCCACAGTGCTGAGAGGAGCTGATCAGGTGAAGTGAAAACACCTGAGTGGCCGTGCACAGACTCTGAACACAGCTGGGCTCATTAAAAGACATTTTAATGTGTCAAAGCTGCAAAGCCTGGACTTCAGATCATACAAAGACCTTTTAAAAAAGACACAGCCACTGAGGGGAAATATTCAATTTAAACAAAAAATAGATAACTACACAAAATAAAGCACAAGTGGTGAAAAAAAGATTACGATGCAGGTGATACTGACAAAATAACAGAACATTTTCTGGAGAATGAAACTGAAGCTTTGGAAGAACTGGAGAAGCGATGTGGTGCTTTAAAGAAAAAAAGGTAAGTAAAGGAAGGTAAAGAGTCAAAGAGCAGGGAGACAAACAAACAAGAGAAGAGACAGAAGTATTACAAATACCACTGCACCACTGACTACAAGACGATAAAAAAGAAAGAAAGGAAGGGAGAAGAGAGGAAGAAAGTCTTTCTCTCTCTCTGGAGTCAGAGAGAAAAAAATATGTCTTAAGGCCACATTTTACTACACAGAGTGCTGGAAATGTTATTGCACACAGACGAGGTATGAATTGTTCCCACATTGTTGTTGTTTGGCTGCGGTTTAAAACTGTAAAAAGCTGTAAAAACCGCAATAACACTGTTTAAGGGTTGTCAAAAAACAGACTTTCACTGCACAAACAGATTAATTTGATCTAAATAAGTTCTGATCAGAGTTTAGTAAAACTAGGTCGAACAATTTAAAACTACTTTAAGTTTAATAAATCAACGTTTGACATAAAACAAAAGTAAAGCGTTCAGTATGACTTCCAAAAAACAGTATGAAAATGCTTGCTTAAATAAAATAAGAAATAAATTTGAGCGCTCTGTAAATAATACGTGTGTGTGACTGTCTGCTAGCTAGCAAAAGGTTAACAAGAGGTTACATTGCTTGCTATTTAGCTAAACAAAAGTTACATTGTACACTAGCTAGCTAAAAACAAACATATTACATTGCTTGCTAGTTAGCAAAAATGTTATATTGTTTGCTAGCTCACTAAAAAAATGAAGAAACGTTACATTGTTTGCTTAAAAGCAAAAGGTTTACAAAATATTGAATTGATTGCTAGCTAGCAAAAGTTTAACAGATTGTTATTGCTTGCTAGCCAGCTAAAAAAAAAAAAAGCAAAAGATTAACAAAATTGTGCATTGTTTGCTACCTTAAAAATGAGAAAAAATTACACAATTTGCTAACTAGCAAAAGGATGAAATGTTACTGTTTAGTCACTTTAAAAAAAATAAACAAAACATCATATTGCTTGCTAGCAAAAAAGTTAAAAGATTAAAAAATGGCACAGTAAGAAAAAACAGAGACAAAGAGATCAGCTGGAGTGAAAGAAAGAAGAGATGCATCATTAAACTCACTTGAGTCGAGGGACTTGATTATTTTGCTCAATCCATCTAAAAAAGGCAAAAGTTTGTTTTGGTGCAACAACATTAAATTTAATCTCGGTTTAAATGTAATCTTTTTAACATTTTAATAAGTTTAGTCAAAGTTTGATGCAACGTAATTTAAAGCCAAACCATGATTTAATCTAGTTGGTGCGACCCAGCCCATTCAGGGGACAGCTGACAGCGCTGCTGCATGAGCTGCAGCGTCTTTACACATGGTGGTTGTCCTTGGATTAAGATACGCTGTAGTTCAACGTGGGCTTTATTATGGTGAAGAATAGTCTTAAATTGTCAGTGTACAGTTTATGCACGTGGTAGCTCATTGTATCTGCCTGTAAGAACACGGTGGTTTGCAAAAAGTTCTTCGCAGAACATTTGAAGCAGGTGCAGCTCGTGCTCCGGGGAGAAAGGCTGCTCTGCCTGTATACACACTTATCTCATGCCTGCAAATTAAATTGCCCTTGATACAGTTTTTCTTTTTCTATGGCCACTCTAGGGCTCTGCACAGAGGGGAGGAGACGAGACAGACGAGAAAAGAGGAAGAAAAAGCACGAAGGAGAGGAGAGAGGAAGAACAAAGGCAAAGACAAAGGTCAAGAGAAAGAGACGGAAGGTTTGAAATGAAAAATGAATAAAATGGAGATGATTGAAGTGTCAGTAATAAAAACAAAAGGCTGTAAACCGTCTCACTCTGCAGCTGTCTCACCTCCAGGCCACCTGTCTGACAGCATGTGTGTGTGTGTGTGTCAGTGGGATTTATCAAGGCAATAAAGCTGAGATGGACTGAAGCGAAATTAAAAGAAGAACAGGGGGTTGGGTGCGATCTTTGCTGCAGGATGCAAATGTCAGCTCCACCTGCCGGGAGAAATCCTTCAAACCCGACCGAGACCGAAGATTAAACAGGAGACAGATTCATCTGAGGCCGGAGACAAATAAATAAACACACAAATATTACACGTCCTGACAAGTTACACTCAGTGTGTCTGCAGTGTTTGCGTGGGCTGATGGGCCCCTACAACTATATCGATCGCTGCCGTTTTAGGGCACATTAAACTGTCAAACCGATCACCGGGCGAGAACATCAATAACGGACGACTCGGAGTCACCCGGCGCTGATGTGTTTCAGGCTGCTGTCACATGTTTGGCTCAGTTTAAATACATCCTGGTGGTGTGGACCAAACAACTAGAGAGCAGATCTGGGTCAGCTGTCAGAAAAAAACGGCTGCACCTGAGACGTGGGAGGAGCAAAAGGCACAAAAGGACTCACACCGCCTGAGCAGGCTCAGTTGTTTGTTTGGTTTGAAGTTGCAGCTGTTTCAATGCTCACACATGCGTTCATTCACCCTTCCACACCTCACATATCCATATCTCCATCTTATTTTCTTGTCATTAAGTGAGAAATCTGATATGTTTACTGTAATGAATCATAAAATAACCGTGATGACATGAACGCTGCAGCCATGGTGTCCTTCCTCTTGCTTTTGTGTGTCCATTTTACATTAATTGGAGTTCAAATTAATGCTGAATTTTTCGCTGAATGAGTCGGTGTCTGTTTATGAATCGTACGAAATGATTAATAATCCATTAGAAGGAGTAGATGCTCATTAAAGTTAAATTGAGCAAAATGTTAATGGAGTTTGGCAGCAGTGAGGCAGGCAGCCCCTTAACTCATCCAGAGTGTGTATTCTCAACGGAGTGGACTTTTATTTTCAGGATCACAGGCTGAACTTTACATTGACGCACAACTGACAGAGTTATAAACAGCTGATCAACGGGGACAGGGTGGGAGGAAACAACATGATTCAACCACAGATCGCATATTAAACAGCATCTCACTATTTGGACCACTGTACAACTGTTATTGCTACGTATTGCTCCTTTAATTTGGCTTTGGACTTTAATGTGCACGGATTTGCTGTAGTGATTTTAGCATAAATTCAAAGTTAAACTAAAAAAATCCATCTGTTGCCATGAACTCCTCCATCTGTGTAACTATAATATACATACATACATCATC
>JAJHUR010098010.1:0-11269 GCA_027495735.1 Lutjanus campechanus
CTTGCATAACATTGTGAGAACATCTAGGCGTGTTCTGACATCTAAAGACTTGAAGATACCACACATGGACCTATCTCACCATACACAAGTGACCTACCTTCGTATTTGGAGCTCAAACTCAACAGTCTTGTGAGCGTCTTTCAGTCTGGGTACAGTGAACCGAAGGCCGGCCCATAACTAGGAAAAGACACACAGGAAATGTACACCATTCATCCGTGGATCATGAGACATGAATCACATAAAAATGAAAGAGATGATTATTTGTTATTTGTTCTTTTTTTTTAAAACCATGCACCATTCTACTGGAGGCTGAAAAGCTGACTTATTCTGGACTTATCCTGTTTTTAGAAACAGCGGATATTCTTTCTACATGAAAGTTTAATTTTGTTTTGTATGTTTGTGTATGAATTACACCATGCGAGAACAATTTGACTGGGCTAAATTGTACCGAGACACACAAAAAAGTCCAAAAACAACATGTGGGCGTTGTTGGCTCTTACACTGGTACCAGACTTCATGGGGTTTCCCAGATCACACACGAGATAGCGGGTCTGGTTTTCTGCCTCATAGCTGCACGTCAGCTGAGTCAAGCTCTGGAGAGGACACAAAAACATCAAATGCTGTCAATGCTTTGACTCTAATGTTAAGATTATCAGATAACTAAGCATATAACCTAAAATATTTTGACTCTTTTTAAAAAAAATAAGACAGTCCAATATGTTCTGGTGGGCAAACAGCTTTTATGACAACATTTCCGCCACCAGATGATTCGTTTTCTATGTTTCTCAGATGTTGGTGGGAATGTACACAAAGTGGGTTCAAGTGCTACTTCGTTGGAAAATCAAACAAAAATTAAACGACAGGCAATATTCTTATGAAAGCCAGAGGTTTGCTATGTGTGCTTAGGTTGCAGAATAATAATAACTCAGCAATAAAGAAACATTAATAATTTACCCTTCCTAAGTCCCACCCCTTTTCGCACTGTGCTCCAATAACAGCTGAGCAAGCTTGGTATCCAGTGGCACCTCAGTCAACTTTCTCCTCTCCTGTTTCCTGTTCTTAGATATGCTATATGCTAGTCTCATGCATATTGAAAAGAAAATGAAGTTTTGAAGATGGCCAGAGATGTTGCTAGCGGACCTGGAAGAGCAACATATAGTCACATCTTAAGTTAGCTAATGTTCGCAAAGCTAACTAGCTAGCTAATCTACATTAATTGTCCGCTAGTTAGTTACATCTGATAGCTAATGTCAGCAAAATGCGAGCTAACTAGATAGCTAACCTACATCAACCATTAACTAGCATATTATTTTGCTCCTGCCCTATTGTGCTCTGATTTGCTACTGCTACTGAGCTGTGATTGCCAGAGTACCCTTCTAATGTTGTGAAAGGGTCTATTTTAACCATAAACCATGTTTTTATAATAAACCTACACAAGTTTTTTTTTTTTGCCAAAATGTAACCAAACTGTGACTGAAAAATGAAAATAACAAGTTAAATCAAAAAAAAAAAAAAGTAGACAGAGACCAGTGTGCTGGGCGCAAGTCCTGTTTTTGAGTCATTCATCTACCACAACCGCCTCGCTAAGCTTCCTCCAAGTGCCAGTCCACACTCACGCTCACAGCCAATCAGAGCGCAAAAGTAGTAGGAGCCAGTTGGGTGGGCTGTGGCAGAACAGTCTTGGGGGAAAAAAATAACACTTAGCTAGGCAGCATTTTGCAAACATTAGCTAACTTAAGATATGTTGCTTTTACAGGTCCTTCGGCAATATCTTTCAACCATCTTCAAAATGTGCTTTACTTTTCAACATGGACAAGCCAAACACATAGCATATCTAAGTACAGGGAACAGGAAAGAAGGAAGTTGCAAAGGTTCTGTTGGATACCAAGCTTGCTCAACTGATATTGGAGCACAGAGCAAAAATGGGCGGGACTTAAGACAAGTCAATTATAGGTATAGTTACAGTGATAGTTCTATGTCTCACCACATTGTTGCGTGCTATCCCGCTGTAGTCGGCCTCCGGGGGCAGCACCACATACAGCTCGGCCTCGTAAGCCCCTCCCTCTCCCTCGTTCCTGGCATTGAAGGTCAGGCTCAAAGAGTTTTCGTCACCGAGGTAAACTTCTGTTCTGTCACTGAGAGAAAAAAAACAACAAAACATCATCATTTTTTCTGAATATGTTAGAGTCAGAATTGACACAACCACTATCGTTTCCTTTTTTGGGTTTTAAAGAGTTAGTTCAGATCCAAATTCATGTGTTAACGCTCCAAAGTCACACATTAACACAAACAGTTTAAGTGATTGATGCAGTAGTGACGACCAACTCCTGGTTCTTGAGGTAAAATGACTGTTTTTGTCACTTGAGTCTCGTGGCTTTGAAGAGAGCAATATAACGGCAGAAAGGGCTCTCTGAAAAAGTTTATCTTTCTAGGGATCCTTTCCATAGTGATAATCTGAAATTACCCTTTAAGGTTGTTGACAGCCATTATAAGGGCCTTTAATACAGTGTGAGTTCCTGTTGTAGAGCTTAATGTAGTCTGAAAAGTTTATCAAATTCAATATTACAAATAAAGAATATAGATTAAAACAGTATTTTTAAAGACCAGATGAAACCTCATTTGGAAAGTATCTAGCTTTCATACTGGAGTTATATGGTTGTCTTGTTTTGGTCCTTTTAAAATGTTTAACGGCTAAAGAGCATATATGGCTTCTCGCACTAGCTTCAGGTCACTTGTCGACTACGGTGGCTCTGTAGTGTCAGACAGAACAGCCTGTAAAAAGAGCACACTGACTCCCACTGTAAATTTAGAGAACATAACAGTGTCCATAGTGACATGGCCTGTTGGTAAAATTATGGGTCATATATGTGTATATACATTTACCCTACAAATAACCACTATTATTGATTAGCAATTTGCCCTCGTGTATGAATTCAAATGAAACAGTTAAGGCTTTATTGTAAATGTATTTTGTACACTCTGTGGGTCTCATGGTAGTGTCTAAGGCTGAACAATTAATACCAAAATCGCAGTATGATCTACTGCAATTTTCAAATCGCAGGATGTGCAATATTTGATAAAACACAATTTTTGTTTGTAAAATTATTGTGGTGCTGCAGAAATGTGCTGCCCCACACATCAGATTCCACAGGCTTAAGAAAACATCTTTTTACGGCTGCAACTAATGATTATTTTAGTTATCAATTAATCTGTCAATCATTTTTATGATTAATTGATTAGTTGTTTGGTCCATAAAATGTCAGAAAATGTGGATCAGTGTTTCCCAAAGTCTGAGGTGATGTCCTGAAATGTCAAAGAAATGTCAAAGATATTCAGTTTACTGTCAGAGAGAAAATATTTACATTTGAGGAGCTGAAATCAGAGAATTGTGACAATTTTCTTTTTTTCTTTTTTCTTTTTTTTTTTTCTTTTAAAGTTATCAAAATAGTTGTCAAGTAATTTAATAGCTGACAACTAATCAATTGATCAACAAATCATTGCAGCACTACATTGTTTGGTATAGATCGCCACAAAAATCAGACCTTTAATATGCCTTTCAATGAAAATGAGAATAATGATGTAAAAACTATCATTCCCTCTAAAACTGCAGATCATATAACAATTGCAATAATGGTAAAAATAGTCACAATTAGATATTTTTTCAGTATCGTTCAGCCCTAGTTTTGTCCGGGGTTAATGTTTCCTGTGGACATTCTGTTTCTGATCTTTTAGATATCGATTGTCAAACTAATATCGTTTCAGTCAAGTATTGTTTTGGTATTGAGTATCGTGATACTCAACTAGGTGTTGGTATCAAAGTCAAAATTTTGGTATTGTGACAACACTACTATCTGCAGTGGAGAGTGAACCACCTAGTACCAAAAGTGAGAAGAACAGAGTTGAGTCAAATCACACCATGCAGTTGAAATGCAACTTGCAAGAACCATAAGCATGGTTGTAGACTTTGGGCAGTGGTATTTCCCATGAGTATCTATTACACAGCCATTATTTTTTGTCGGTCTTTAAAAAGCCCACTTATCTACTCTACTGCAGTTAAAATGACTGAAAACAGCAGCTTTTATTTTCAGCCCGCATTCACTGGCACAGTTTAGGTTGCGCTACCTCTGCTGCTGCGTTCATTTCAACCGCCTCGGCGCAGGGCATGACCAAAATGCCCGAGACGCAATTGTAAAAGGTAATGAAAAGCAGGGACGTGAAGTCTTTCCAGACAATGCATCTCTGTTTTCGACGGTTCCCCAAAGGCCATTTTCTCCTGCATATCTGTCTGTGACCGACCTGGGAAATGACCCAAATCTGATCACTGTGATTTGTCTCAGGAAACCGACCCCTCCTCCTCATTCCGCGTGTTCACAGTGACGCCCCTGTGTGCAAACACGCTCTCGCTGGTGTAGTGATAAATCCTCTCGACACCCTCCCGCTCCGGCCCTCCCCCAGCAGCTTCGCTTTGTGGCAGTAAATTCATGTTTCTATTGAGCAGACGGAGGAGAAAGGAGTCAGAATCAGGGTTCTTCTTTCATTCACCGCTTTCTCCTCCCCCCCGCCTTCAGAGGGGTCTGGACGCAGTGACCCCGTGCTAGGTAAGACAGCCACCAGATGAATTTAATTAGGCCGGGGCAAGTTTAGCGAATGCAGAGGAAGCAACGCTGATACCCGAACACCAACACTGAGCAGATGCTGAGAGGACAGAAGTCTGCAGCGCGCAGCTGAGACCTTAACTGAGTTTCATGTGTTGGGAAAACATAACGGAGGATCATGAAGCTCATAAAAGCATAATTGAAGCCAGAGGACACGAGTCAAACACCAGTGACAGACTTCTCTACACTCTGAGCAATAAGGGTTCCAAAAAGGTTCTTCCTGAATGCCTGAGGTTCTACCCAGAACCATTTGCTTCTGAAGAAGCCTTTTCTGAAGCAAGGGTTTGTAAGACTAAGGGTTGTTTTAAGAACCCTTTTCATTCAAAGAACGCTTTTTGAAAGAAAGACTTAAGGATTGTTCCTTTTAAGAACTCTTTTGTCAGGTGTCGTTTGTACCGTCATATAAATGGGTTCTCAGTAGAACCTGCTGGGTGGGTTCTAGATAAAATCATTGCAGGGTTTTCAGAAGAACCCTCTGGGTGGTTGTAGATAAAACCCTTATAATATAAAGAGGTTCTCTGCTGAACACACTGAGTGGGATTCTCTGTAGTACTTCCTAAGTGTGTTCTAGATAAATCCCTCGGAATATAAAAGGATTCTTGGTAGAACCCCCCAGGCTTGTTTTAGATTAAACCCTTGGAATATAGAAAGGGTCTCTGTAGAACATCTTGAGTATGTTCTAGATAAAACCCTTGGAATATTAAATGGTTCATGGTAGAACCCCCTGTGTGGCTTCTGGATAAAACCCTTGGAGGTTTTCAGTAGAACACCCTGGGTGGGTTCTTGTTAGCACCTTTAGAAGGTGGAAAGGTTCTGGACAGAACCCCCAGAGATGGTTCTGGGTGGAACCATTACACCATAGAACCTGTAGAAGCTGTCATTGAGCGTTCTGGATGAAAGCTTTCACAGATAGTTTAATGCTGGGTTCTAGGTTGAACTCTCTGAAAGGGCCCCAAGTGGAACCTTTATAAAAAAGTTTTACCTGGAACTATGGGGACAAGCTGAAGAACCATTTGTGGTTCTAGTTAAGACCTTTATTTCTAAGAGTCTATTTTAAGAATGTCAAACATCTCACTGTTTGCAAATTCTTGGCTATCAGGAGACAAGTGCTGTGTCTCACAGGGTGTCAGTGAAGGTAAATTCTGCTCAGTGAAAGTGCTGAATCATTCGAGTTTGGTCCCGAGGCAGCTACAAATGCAGATCTCTGAGTTTTCATGGGAAACTTTTCGCACTGATTGTATTTCTGCAGTTAAGAGAAATCACATGGCCATGTAATGCAAAACACTCCTCATAACAGAGCTGAGAGACTGGGAGGAGAGAGGCTGAGAGCGCGTGTTCGCTTTGTGAATGGACTGAGACGCTGCCAGATCCTTGGCTGACGTCCATTCAAAGACAAGGGTACATGATTAATTAACATTAATAACTAAGTATGCCAAAAGTCATGGATCATTTCTCCGTATCTGCATGTTATGAGCTGTAAACAGTGTCTTATCGTGTTTATTCCTGTAAATATCATTCCTGCGCTTCATCTCTTTGATCTTTCAACAAACTCTCTCCCTGCAGATAAAGTAAACTGCAGATAACCACAGCAGCAATATTTGTGTCACTGTTTATCACCAGTCAACAGAACTCACTGGAGAAACTAACCCAGAGTTTAAAGGTACTCTCTGAATGTTATTGTTTACATTCAGTTTTAAGGTATTATGAGGCCTAAAAGTATGTTTGAATGCATTTACTTCAACATGAGGAACAGAAAGACTACTTTTTTTTGCCTGCAGTTATTTATTGTGCAAGCCGCACTGATCAGTGGAATAACACAAAACCATCCACAGAAATGTTTACTGAGTTGCTCATGAGCTAATGCACATGCATGTACTTCCTGATGCGTGTGCATGTGATACATCTAAACAGCATATAAAATTCACCTATGCTGTGACTAGCTGTTGTAAAAAAAACACCTGTGCTGTCCTTGGCTGTCATAAAACTCCCCTGTTTTGTGATTGGCTGTGATTGGCCTCAGAACTCCATGTTGTGGTCCATGGAGGCAGTGGTGCTGTTTTGTGTTTTTTCTGTTTTGGGTTGTTTTTAAAAAAAATTATGATTATATCTATTCTGTGTTGTTTGGTTTGAACATTTTACTGCAGTACTGCTCTATACTTACCACTTTCAGTTATAGTTATTAAGGATTAAATGACAACGTGTAATATGTAATATGGTTGTTAATAGTAATTACCCCAGAAAGAATTATCACCCAACTTTGCAACCTCCCTCAGCTCAATGGAGCATTATAGCATCTCTCAGCTTTTTTGTGTTGGTTTTACGGCTTACAACTTTACTGTGTTGTTTCAGTCTCAGTGTTCTCAACAGGAAGCTGGGTTTTTTTTTTTTGTAGTTTTTTTTTGTAGTTTTTGTTGTTGTTGTTGTTGTTGTTGTTGTTTTGTCTCCTTTTGCCTTGAATTTTAAAATTTTTTTACATTAGGATGTAATGTTTACTTGCATGGACCTCAGGAAGAGTAGCTGCTACCTTGGTGGTGGCTAATGGGGATCTAAATCAAATCAAATCAACTCAAATCAAATCAAATGAAACAAAACAACAACACTGTGTGCTACTTTCCTGGCAACAACCAGCATATGGACATGTTAAGCAACCGAGAGTGCAGGTGAGTGGAGCTTTTAGCAGGTAAAGAGCCAGATAATTTCTCTCAGGGGTTGGTGGAGACCAAAACAGAGCAAAAAGAGAGTAAATATTGAACTTCACTGGGTGGCTAGAAACTCCAAATGAATGCTAATGTTGCTCCATATCTGCTGAATACGTAGACTGTGAATGTGCTAACTGCCACTTTATGATAATGTTATGCTCACAGCCTGTCCTGCTTCTCTCAAGTGGCCAGAAAACTGCTTTAAACCGTGTGGCCTGTGCTGTGGCCATTTTTTGTGTGGTTCCTCAAAGTGGTCTTGTTTATTTTGTCTGATCAGCCAAGACTGCAACTACTGCTCATGCTAACTATGCAGTTCTTCTCGTGTTCATTCCATACTAACCAGAAACATAAAATGCATCACTTCAAGTTCAGCAGAGGAAAGACCCACATGGCCAACGTAAGAGCTTTCCTTTGTAAAGGGTCGAACCTCTGTTGTGTTTTATCAGTCACAGAGGGAGAAAGCTGTGGCAGAATTAGCATCGCATGACTGCGAGGGTTGAAGTTTTGTTTGTTGAATCAGGTAAAGTAAAAGAAAGGTGATTTCCTCTCACCCATAAACAGCCAGCTTGAGGTCAGGGACGCAGATGTTGTCCTCTCCGCAATCGAGTTGAATCTGGGCCTGAAAAAGAAAGTCAGACGGATGGAGATAAATTGAGGAAGAGGGAGGAGCGAGGGATGGTTATGATGGGTGAAAGAGAGAGAGGTATCCAGGGAACAGAGTCCAAAGGTATGGAGGGAGAAAAGCTCTCGAGGAAGTGGATGTTTACAGAAGCCGGCACACTCGACTCATGATTTAATGAAAGGATAAGAGAGGATATGGAGTATACATATCCACCATTATATTCACAAAAACTGTAACAATATTTGCAACAACCAGATGCTGAGCAGTTGTGTGAAAGCAGCATCCTTTCATGTCTTGCAGGATAAAAGTAATAAGTGCTTAACATGTGGCGAAGAAAGAAAGGAAGAACAGAGAAAACATGGTGAAGGTTTAGGAGAATGAGAGGTTGATGAATTCCATCTAAACAAGTATTACATTTTTGCGGACAAGCCTCGATCAAAAGGAGTGAAAACCTCACATTTAAAAGAGAAAAGGGCTCAATCTGCTCTTTACTGTTACGTGACAGATGACTTGGTAAAAACCACAGCGAAAGATAAATGTGATTCGATTTGACGTTATTGTCCTTTCCAGTGTGTCCCTAGAGCTTTTTTGCTTTATTCTCCCTTTACTGTCTCCACCATTTCTCCCATGTAGCTCCATAATGTCATTGTTGCCGTAGCCTCATCTCTCCGACATATGGGAAGCATTAGATTCCAGAAGAATGCTATGGAGGGCTACAGAGAGCAAAGAATCAGCCTGGCAATGGTTAACAGTGTCTCAGTGGAGATTCCTCGTTCAAGTCCCTGGTTTTACATTCGCTCCAGACTCAAGGGGCTATCGGTCATTTAACACCAAACAGACAGGAGCGCGCACACTCTGTAATAGACTTACTAAGATCGAGTGATGAGTCCCGACTTATCTTCCCTCCCTTCTAGCCACTTTTCATCTCCTTTTCACTTTCATCTCTTCATCTGCCCATATGTTTGATCCATGTGCCCCATGTTTCCCTCCAGCTTCTTAAAGGAATAGAGCACGCTGTCAGCCTCTTGGTCGGCTTGGAGTAAGTCACAGAGACTCAAGAAAGTCAAGTCACTGCTCAGGTCAAGGAAGTAACTAGTCAAGTCATACGAAATTATGATGATCTTCAACAGTTTCCACATTAAAATTGACTGCTTTGTGTTTGCTAATAATGAGCCAGTACAGCTCAATGGTTACGTTATATGCCCCCAAATCAGTCACCTGGTGCATTTCATTTGATTTCAGGTTTAACGTAGCTTAAATATAGCATTAGCATTAGTTGTCTCACCAGCCAATAAGTTAACTAAAAAAAAAAAAACGCATTCACATACCTTTATTTGTGGATTTTGTAGTGATGAATGAAGTTGGACATTGTTGTGGTTGTGTCACAGAGTTTTGAGCTGCAGACCTTGCATACCACTGTAATCCTTGAATCCAACTGTCATTAATTTTTGACTAGAACCGTTCATGATCTGTTGTCTTGTGCATTGGTCTCACTGATCTGCGGTGGGTTGCCAGGTTTGGGTGAACTGCACTAAAAATCACTAAATCATTTTTCATAAACGAAACGTAACTCAATATCTAGAAAAATGCAAATACTTAATATAAAAGTCCTTTCAAGTCAACTGTCACAAGTTTCAAGACATAAATACCAAGTCAAGTCCAGTTTTTTTTTTCTCTTAAGAATCTAAATGAAAAATAATTGTAACTGTTGAATCTTCCCTCAGTATCACCATTACTGCCCTCTCCGGGCTAAGGTTCTATCTCACAAACAGACAATAGTTAATCAACATCAACAACTGCCCCTCCTCTACCACTCCTCTGTCCCAAGGTGTCCCCCAGGGTTCAGTGCTTGGTCCTCTTCTTCCTCTACATGTTTTCCCTTGGTAGGATTAGGGCTGTATGCCGTCTTGGTCTCCACTTCCCCTGCTACGCTGACGATGTCCAGCTCTACATCTCCATTAAATCCCTCACCACTGCAACTAGGGGTGTCACAGTTTCAATATTAAATCACAAATCATTTGAAATGAGCTTTCAGTTTCAAAAATCTAAATCAAAGGCAGAATTTGTGACTCTCTCTGTATTTTTTTTCTCTCCACCTCTGCCTACTTGCAGCATCTGGCATACATCCGTTAAAAAAAAGCAACACAGCACAGCTTATCAGCTGTTATATCACATTTGATACCTTCTTTTCAGATAAGAATTTGTAAACGTAAATGACAGTAATCGGCATAAAACCAAAGATATGTTGATCTTTGCAAATCAAGACCTGATAGTCCAACAATGGCATAGAAATTAAATCGATTTGTGACCTTAAAATTGAACGTGGATAAGACAATCATGGCTCCCCTAACTGCCACTCACTATGCTCTGACCTTCTGCCTCACTGATATCAAATCTTGGATGCATGCCAACTTCCTCAAATCGTCAGTCACAAATCCCTCACCACAACTAGTCACAACTTCTGCCTCACCATTGATAACTCCACTGTCTTTTCCCCATATATCTTGTCATCATATTTTGATGATGCCAGGCAAAAGATGCTGAAGCACCTGCTGCAACTGCCAGACGCAACCAGATGCAAAGGTCAGCTCTATACGAATGTTTGTTAAAATGAAACTACATTTCTGGCAAGAAATCCCAGGAATCCTGGGAAAAGACCGACATAGTCAAATCACAGGAAAACTTGGATTAACGATTTGAATCTTGTGTAGGAAGGCAACAACAAACACTACCATATAGAGACGCAATTACAGAATGTAAATACATTAAATGGCTTTTGTGAAAAACCATTAATAGTGTGTGTAATGGGGTTTGACATCATGACAGTCTTAAGCAGTGTAATTTTAACTGTAGGTGTGGTCAGAACTGAGGCCCGTTGCACTGCGACCACACCCAGCGATGATTTAACATGGCTCTACCATGCAATACTACATCACTGCCACGCTATCAAACCTTTAAGAGGTTAATAGCAGCAAAACCATGATTTTCAGCCTCATTTCCTTAAGTACAATCCTTTATTTTACTGTACTGATGAACTCTTGATGGATTAAAAAAAAGCTACTTAAAGGGACTACATTTAGTGAGGTTTTCCA
The DNA here is from genome assembly GCA_027495735.1 of Lutjanus campechanus. Taxonomy (NCBI): domain Eukaryota; kingdom Metazoa; phylum Chordata; class Actinopteri; order Lutjaniformes; family Lutjanidae; genus Lutjanus; species Lutjanus campechanus. Next base: position 11,069 of record JAJHUR010098010.1, read on the forward strand.
CAACTATGGAGCTACTCAACATAGTGTGTGCGCTTAACTGTCAGCACGGAGCCAAGTATCACTCTAACAATGTAAACTGAAGTGTCAGCATGAAGCATCAGAGCCCACAGTCCACTGGGGAAATGGATGATTTTTCTCAGTGATGGTCTCATCACTTAAGTCTGCTGATCAAGATCAAGATTACTTTATTTGTTCCTCGGA
>JAJHUR010098013.1:0-11348 GCA_027495735.1 Lutjanus campechanus
CCATTTTGCTGTCTACCATTTTGTTTTTTCCTGAGATTTGTTGACAATAAGAAATCGTGACCACCTCCAGCCTCCTTTAAATCCTATATAAAGGATTTAGATTACTGTTTAAATACAGAAAGCTGGTTATTAAGGTCACTGATGGTGAAATGTGAACCGTGAAATCAATGCTTTCATATATAAAACATCTTCTTGCATTATTGAACACATCTCTGGAGACCCTCAAAGAGAAAGGAAACGGTAAATAGGAAAATCTGAAGATGTAGCAGAACACCTCCTTATTTTTTTTAAAATGACAATAGACAGAAGCCCCATTTACACTCGTCATTTCAAACATCTCACACCTTTAATTGTCAAATGACGTACTTCTCTGTAGTTATTTTTGTCTCTTTGCAGTCATATTGTGTATCTTTGTACTTGTTTTACATCTCTTTGTAGTTATTTTGCATTTATTTGTAATTATCCTATGTCTCTGTAGTAATTTTCCATCTTGTTATAGTTGTTTTGCCTGTCTTTGTAGTCATTTTACATCTCTCTGTAGCTATTTTGTCTCTTTGCATTTATTGTGTCTCTCTTTGTAGTCGTTTTGTATCTCTCTGTAACAGTTTTTCATCTCTTTGTAGTTTGAATGTCAATTTAAAAGTAGTTATTTTGTCTCGTTGTAGTCCTATTCAGTATTTTTGTAGTCATTTTGCATCTAGTTTTGCATTTCTTTATAATTATTTTATGTCCCTTTGTAATCATTTTGAATCTTTGTACTTGTTTTACATCTCTTCGTAGTTGCTTGGCATATCTTTGTAGTCATTTTGCATCACTGTGTAATCATTTTGCTTCCTTTCGTAGTCATTTTCATTCTTTTATGATATCCAATAATTATCTAATCGATTGATGCATGAACTGAAGAAGTGTAGATGTGTTCATGTGAAAGCTGACAGACGTCAGTGGTGAAGTGGAATGCCGTCAAACTAGAGGCCTGACCCTTTAAAAAAGTGCACAAGTTTTATAAAATCAGTCAGAGCGAGTCTGAACTACAATGTCCAGACAGGAAACACAAACCTGTGCCTCTGTTCTTCTTCGGTCTGTTTCAGCTGATGATGAAGACTCTCGGCCCCTCCTCTCTCATAGGAGGAAGACTCTCTATCACCATGTTGTCCATCAGTCCGTATTTATCCTCTTTTTTATTCCTCCTGCCTCCTCCCTCTCCTCCATTTCCTTCTGTTTGTCCAGTGGTGGAAATCTGCTCCTCGAGCTCCTCCCTCTCCACGGGCTGAGACAGCTGACTGGTCAACTCCTTCATTGTCACCTGCAAGACATCAAAGCAAGTTTTATTCTCGTATCACAACTACGTGTTTTTCTTTGTGGCCTTACAACCTGCAACCAATATAGATTTCTTTCTTTATGCGAACTTTGATTAACTATACTCTCCAAAAGCGTAGGCCTGTGTGGAGACCAATTTATCTGATACCGTCATATGTGATGTTGAGCATGTTATTACACTAATCAGCTGCTATAACAGCCTCCAGTCTTCTGGTTTCAGGCTTTCTACCAGACGTTAAACCAGCTGCAGGTATTTTCTCCCATTCAGACACAAACACATTAAGAGTCATCACCAAGGACCGGAAACCGGAAAGCACACAAAACTCAAAACCACAAAACTCTTCAAAGGCAAGAGGAGTTAGGAGAATCCAACAGTACCCTGTAAATTCAGCTGGATTTTGACTGTTTGTCAGCGATTATATCGTTCATCAAACTGCCCTGAAAGTGATTCCAGTGATGTCGCTGTTACAGTTGAGCTGTCCTCTGGACTCTGCCATCCACCTGAGTTAGAACATTTTTTAAAACTATACATTTATAGTTTTTGTTAAAGTTATTTTCCTTGGTGGGGGTGGCCCATCAGTGAGGTCCCACACTGATGTTGTGTGATAAGGTTTGGCTCTCGGTCCATGTTCCAGTTTCATCCCGAAGTAATCTCTTTAAACAGATATTTGCATATGAATGCAGAATCTGAGGGCAAGGAACATGATTTCGCTATCAGAAGCTTCCTGGTTTCCATTTGTCCAGGATGCAATGCAGAATGCACTGATCAAAATGTGATCTTGAAACCCATCAGCTGGCAATTTAGCTTTATAATTTATTGGCATTCATATGCAGATGTATATATTTAGAGAGACTGGCCTCCAATTTCATGTACCAAGTTGATGTAAACAATGTCTGAAGGTCTGAATATCCATTATCCAGATATCCACTGACTACACTGGAAGTGCTGAAATATTGGCTATTACTATTGTCATCACTTTAAGTGAAGCTAAATTTAAGGGGCGGGACCACCAACCTGCAGCTCTTTGAAGAGGTGGAGCATGGCCACGCCCACTACGATGACCAGGAAGGCTCCCAGCGTCGTGACAATGTCCACCGCCGCCATACTCCTCCACTCCTGGAAAAGGATGATGGAGGTGGACAGAACCACAGAGGTGAAGAAAACGTAGTAGATGGGGTAGACCAGCAGGGTGTTGAAGGTGTCCAGAGACTTGTTCAGGTAGTTCACCTGCAAGAACAAGAAAAAACACTGTTATAAGATTTTCAAACAATTTCCTGTCTCCTCTAATTTTATTTGTGATTTCTGATTCAGTGTCCGTGTACAGCTCAGACTTATGTCGTATTCAACTGAATGGTACGGCTCGGCTGGACTCGACTTCCTCGTTTTTTTTTTTTGGTTTTCAATTGTCAAAAGTTGTGGATGGTACCTGGTACTTTATTCGGTTTCACTTCGTTTGAAGTTTCAAGTAAGCTGAGCCGATGCTAAACAATGCAGACCACTGACTGGTTAGAGTGAATCATTGTTTGCGCAACACAGACATCCACCACACTGACTGCAAATTATGACCGCAAAACTTTTTAGTCACTCGGCTCAGATTTATTTGCAAATGGCAGCCAGTAAAATCACACCACGGTTAAATGACAAAGCACAGACATTCCTTTGTGTGGTTGCCACTTTTCTTTGCATAACACAAGGAGGAAAAGAAGTTTACGGCTCACCTGTGTTATTATGGAAACGATGAGAGTGAAGAGCAGGATCCAGGTGAGAGGACTAGCAAGCACTGAAATATCATAAAACACTAGACAGAGAGAAGAAAGAGAGGATGATGAGTATCAAAAGAGTCATCCACAGATTTATTGTTTCACTTCTGTAACACTGTCAGACTAACAAAGGACAGTTAAAAAACAAAAATCAAAATCAGACTCAGACTGGGGTGTAGTATGCTGGTTTCGGCTAATGTAGCCTGGAGCAGAGATGACGAGCAGCTACAGAGGTCTGCTCAGCTTGCTTCTGTCTAACTACACACCGACAAATTCATTTGTTTTCGAACTTTTACAGTCCATTTACACATCATGATTGGAATGTGATCAGATCTGCCTGAACACATCTGGAGATAGTCTGACTTGAATTGTGTTCTGATCTTAGGCAGGTGTAAACACAATCCATACAACAATCTGGATAACGTATCCAGATACAGATCAGATTTTAACAACAGGTGTAAATGACTTAAGTGACATCACGTGAGTACATTTATAAAGCTCTCTAACTGGAAATCTAAAGGCTTTATGCTGCTTTTTTCACTCCACAACAACTCAACACACACTGATGTGGAAAACCTGCTTGGCTTTTGTTTTGAATGAATTAATGTTATTTTTTTATGTGTAAAATGTCTTTTGTCTCTCACCAGTGTTGATGGCGATGGCGAGGCCCTTCACAGAGGAGACCGTGAAGGCTCCGAGCAGCGAGCAGATGCTGATGTAGACCAGGATGTTAGAGCGACCGACCCGAGGAGAGAAATACAGCACGAGAACCACACACAGAACCAACACCAGTGACATGTACACCAGGAAACCTAACACACACACACACACACACACACACACACAGTTATTACTCAAAACACATGAAAACTAAACATCCTATTTAAGTGAAATAAAAATATGATTCTACACTTTTATTTATACAATTAACTGAGATTTTTGAGGGCAGAATCTGGACAATCTGCCAGGGGGCGTATATATAAATAACTCACCAGGTTCCAGCAATTTGTTGGTCATGTCCTGTAGTGATGTCACTTCCTGTTCCTGTGGGGCATGGATCACCAACAAGATGCTTCCGAGCACGCACAGCACGCAGCCGAGCTTCCCCACCACATTCAACACCTCCCCCAACAGGTGGGACGACAAAACTGCACTGAAAACACACGAGCATACACAAAGTCAGTTTTAAACTGAAATATCTTATTATTCGTTCTTTAATCTGAGTGTTTTTATAAAAGTATCTGTCTGTCTGTGTGATCTGCAACTGTTTTTATATTAACCTTGAATTTCCAATACTTGGTAAAGTGCAGCTAAACTGAAGCGAGAACTGAAATTTGAGAAGTACGCCTACCTGATGAGGACACTCAGAGCGCCCAGCGGAGTCACCAACGTGGCCGGAGCAAACATGTAGGCGGCAAAGTTACAGGCCTCTCCTGCTCCCACTGCAGAGACAGAGAGCAGTGACTCTGCTGAGTAATGAGGTCATTTCAACACTGATAACATCTGTAATGACGTTACACCACAAACAAACTTTCTGGAAAGCACAGTATGCTTGTTTTCTCCAGAGTCAGATGATCTCAGAGGTCCAGGTACGTGTCGAGCCCAGCTTAGCGCAAAGATCGGAAGCAAAGGGGTAAACTACTAGCCTACGCTTCACAAAACCTAATTTCTTTTTGGAGCTAAAAGGTGCATCCACCTGTTTTGAGATGCATGTTCAATTTGTGCATTAAAAAACAAGAGCATTGTAAAAATGACAACACCAGTGTAAAGTAAAGAGATGGTGGGTGTAGCTGGTCGTGGAGGAGGTGGAAATCTGTGCCCTTCAGCAACCAATTCAAAATACAGACGAGCAAAGCGGAGATAAAACATAAAAATCAGACAGCTTTGGAGAAATTAGAAGGTATGAGATTGTGCAAAAAGTGCAAAAAGCAATAAGTTATTTTGATGGGGCTGAGGTAGCAGTTTCCTGAACCTCCAGTCTTTGTGCTAACCTTGGCTAAACAGGTTCTGGACCTACAAACTGACAGAGATGAAACTGACACCCATTTTCTCACCTGCCTCTGTTTGATCTATACACAGATATGAATGCAGAATCTATTGGCAAAGCAAAGGTGAAGATTTTAGTATCAGAAGTGTTCTGGTTTCTGCTTGTAATCCCGAGCAGTATTGACCAGTCACATTTGTGGAGGTTGTGGCTGCATGCAGCCCGTGTGGAGAGCAAAACAGGCAAAACACATTGACCAGAACTAAGTCTCAGATCCCATCGGCTGTCGTCTGATGACTCGTGTGATTAGACTGTAAACAACGCCTGGCACATGGAAGAGGAAGTCTTGGCCTGAATATATGTCTTCTGGATATCTGCTGGCTACACCATAAGCCCTGAAACATTGTCTGTTGCCCCTAGAGGCTAAATTGTCCTCAAACGATAACCGACGGGTCCCAAGATTGGACTCTGAATAATAAAGCAAACAAGATGACTTCCTAATATGTCAAACTTTTCCTCTATTTTTTATTCTAGTCACACTTACACAGAGGTCAGATAGAAATAAAATCCTTACTGGTTAGCAAGCCTCCCCACCACAGCCAGTCCTTCAGGTAGCCATGACCTCCATCACCTACACACACACACACACACAGTCATATTTTACATATAAACACATTATGCTACTTTATTATTTCATTAAGTGACAGTAAAACATATCTTCAGAGATAATTCCTGATCATAAGAATAGAATAAGAATGAATATGAGCAACATAAAAACATCTTTAAAAAGTTTAGATAATTAAGGTTTGATCTTGAGACAAAAATCACAGATCAGCACCCCCTGGCCATTTGTAATCCAAGATTTTAGCTTTCATTTCCTGTAAGACAGCTGCTCTCAGTCAAGTGGAGAAAAAAAAACATCAAACTGTAAAAACTGGTTCGTCCAAGTTGAGCAACTCTCTATTTGACCACTTGTTTCATAACACACAGAGGCTGAAATCAAGAGTCCAAACAGGCTTTATCTCTAACTTTTCTTCTCTCCAGGACGTTCACATCATGTTCTTATCATTCAGTTGTAGAAAACTTACACCCATGACAATGTTTGTACATATTTTATTGAACTGACAACTGATCACACGTCCATTTCAGGCAGTTATTATAAGATGACATTTAAAGCTACAGCAAAGAGTTCAACTGCTCCTGAAACAGACTCTATATGCCTCTATATGACCTACATAAACAAATGAGACCATCCATGAGAAGACTGGCTATTTCTTTATAGTTACAACAAAAACCAGGTCAGACCCTCCTTAAAATCAGACGAAACGAGTCTGTATTTACATTTTCTGAGGTGAAGTTAGAGTGAGAGGTACATAAGCCAGTTAAAAGGAAGGAGTAGATTTTTATTTAGATTAATTAATTTAAAAAAAAAAATTATATTCTGTGGTTATGGCGGTGGAAACTGCTGTGTTTGTCCACAGCCTTCAAACAACACAATATAAAATTCCTTGTGGTAACTGCAAGTTAATATTAAATAAATAAATGCCTATGAAATAAATAAGCGTGGCAATGAATTTAGAAATAAATGTCAAACCATAAAAATATAAATGAACAAATGTGGTTCAATAAATAAATAAATTATAGAGGGACTATTTTTTCAGTATAGTTTGATTTCATGATTCAACATTTATCATTCATTAATTTATTGACATAAATGGTATCCCACAGTTACTTCCAGGCATTTGTCATTCTTGCAGAGGCTTGAGCCTTCCTGTAGATAAATAAGTAATCCAAGATACATTCAGATGATGCAGCAGTTGAAACGCTGGTGCAATTAAGGACACACTGACAAACAAAACATTAATGACAAAATGCACATTATCCTTTTGTACTGTCCATGTTTGGTTTTTGTCTTATATAAGTTTGATTTGTGTTTGTTTTATCATTATTGATTCATGATAGTGTGAGACTTTTAAACCACAGCTAAATATATTTTTTAAGGAGGGAGACAGCCTGAAAACAAACAAACAAACACACAAACAAACAAACAAAAAAAATCAGACAAAAGGGACTGAGACATTGAGCTCTCCTTACCTGCTCTGGTGTGACCGGTGCTGGCCAATCGGAGCAGAGCTCTCTTCTTCAGAATGACGCTCCCGCCAATCAGGAAGGCGGACAGCAGGGCCAGAGCGAGGCCCAGCCACACGTTGTAGGTGCCGTTTGTCTGCAGATCTGGACACAAACATTAAGTCAGCTAAGTGTGTGTGTCCACGAGGGTGTGTACCTGCAGTCTGTGTGTTTAATAACTTTATCAGAGCTGAACAAAAAAAAAAACAAGGAATTTATTGAATGAGATCTCATGATAACAAGACTCCTGAAAATACAATCCTGTGTAAATCACAGTTCTATTTTGTTTTACTTTACATGTGAAATTTCTCATTTGATTGCTGACTATGAAGTCTGAGGTGTAAACTGGAGTAATTATAGTATTTTGACTAGTAAATTCCAGCCAATCAGATCTGCAAATAACAATTATTTTCATTATAGATGAATCAGTAGATCTTGATGAATCAGTTACTAATTGTTTGGTCTATAACAGAGGGTTTGAAAGCAACAGGTGCACGCTGGCGACTCTGAGGATCTCTCATTGTAGTCTGGCTGCTGATTTAGCCGCTCGCCAACAAACACGGTCAGCAGTTACAGCTCACAGAGGTGATTAATGTGGTTTATTACACTTTGAATCATAACTCGCATTCCTTCTTGGAGTCATAACTGAGTCAAATGTGAACTAAGGTTGTCAAAAGTACACACATTCTTTACTCAAGTAGAAGTACAGATACTTGAGTTAAAAAAAAGAGTTTGCTAAAAGTAGAAGTACTGATTCAACTTCGTTACTCAAGTAAAAGTGGAAAAAGTACAGGCTCTGAAATGTACTCACTATATAAAGGTACAAAATAGCCCCCTGAAGCACATCTATACCAGTGATTTAATGTGCAAAAGCTACCTGAACTTCACCTTTTCTCTGTGGTTGAGTCAAACTCTCCTGTCTGTTTTGTCTTGTTATGTCTCACATTGTTTTTCATCTTGTTAGGTCTGTTGTGTGTGATATGCACTGATGGATACACCAAATAATCCTCTTTTCCATATGCTATTGCCCCATCCTTTTAGACTGAAATGTTGGGAAGGCAGTGCACAATCGAGCAAAAATAAAAATAACCAATAAATCCACTAAAATGCATTAAAACTGAAGTAACAAGTCTGTTTTGAAATTGTAAGGAGTAGAAAGTGCAGATATTTGTGTTTAAATGTAGGGAGTGAAAGCAAAAAATTGTCAGAAAATAGAAACTCTACTTAAGTACAATCGGGAAGTATTTGTACTTTGCTACTTCCCACCTCTGAAAAGTATTGATGCTTTCTGACACCATATTATTAAAACAATGAAATATCCATTAATCTATAGTATAAAAAGTAGCAAAGCTCTAAAAATGATGTAAGTGCTCACTGAAGACCTCAGTTTGGTCTTAATTCAGTGATTTTACATCTTGTAAAGTATTATGGGTACTGTAGTTCCAAAACTTGGAGCATGATTATTCCCCAAACAGAAGTGAGAAAGAAGGAAGTGACAAATCCATGATTACCAAGCATAATCAATATTTTTTATTACCCATCAAAATGGCCCCTTTATCCCTGTGACACGCCCTCCTCTATACAGTTAGATTTTAAAAGCAGGACATCCTCACAGCTGAGAACTGACCAATCGTTTCAGCTCTACCACCAACACGTAACAGCTGGCCAATCGGAGCTCTTGCTGCTGCTGCGTGCATGCTGGACTTGAACTTAATTTTCAGGGAAACTATGAATGGTCTCAGGACAAAAGGACAAACCTCTGGTGAACTTAATATCGTACATGATATGCCCTCCAGATATAATGAATAAAGGGCTCCTCTGAGAGTCACATTTACATTCTTCTTTACATAGTAAAACCCAGTCACCCACTCCTGATGTTATCAAAGAGATTGTTGTCACTCTGTTTCCTCTTTATTGGACCGCAGCACAGTACAGAATACAGAACTGGCACAAAAGCAACATGAAGCCTAGTTTTCCAACTTTTTTGAGATATAAAACACTTTTACACTCATCCTATAGGTAAAGTTTCCCTGAAATAACATAAAAATAATAAATAATATCAGTTCATGGAGAAAAAAGTCTCTATCCTTGAATCATTTCACTCTTACAAAAAGTGAGACATTAAATTCTTCCATTAAAACAAAGTGCAAAGCCCACATTTATGTAGTTTTTCCAACTTTGTTTTCAAGTGCAGTTATTTGTTCATTCTCTCCTCTCTGGTTCTTAAAGGTTCTGCATGGAACTTTCAGAAAATCCTTGTTATTAAAAAACATTATAAAATGCCTCCATAGTGCTCGTCTGTAAGCAAATACACCCGTCAGATCAGCCCCAGCAGTCTGGATGAATTAGATAAATAATCACACACTCAATATAGTACTTTGCTATGTAAGCTAGCTAGCAATTTGTCTGCAAAGCATGTGAATGATATTGTGGTTTAGCTGGCAAATGTTAGCTAATGTTAGCAAGCAAGCTAACGTAACAACATTCACATGCTTTTTAATGTTTGCTTTGACTTTGGACTTTAAGTTGGACATTAGAGGACTCAACTTATAAGCTAACGTTGGCTAGTGTTTCACACTGTTGGCGCTGTAGGGAAGCTGAAGAAAGGCAGGGCACTGAGGAGCTCACATTAATATAATGTACTTTGGCTTGTCCTTCACATTCAATCAGAAAAGTTTTAAGTTAGATTACCATCTGCTCACACATTGGCAATACAAAGTCATTAATACATAAAAATTACATCAGATTCATATGTATTGTCCCTTGAAAGTGGCCCGAATCATTTGCTGTGAGAGGTAGTAGTTTCTAAGTCTTTTTCAGCTCCTCATCATGATTTCCAGTGACAGCTAGGGATATACCAGGTCTGACCTGCCGATTCCGATTTTGGCCATTTCCGATTTTCAGTCTTTCTAAGAACTCTAATTGACAACATTCACAAACATTTTTTGCAACCTTTCTTGTAAGTTTCATAATTTCACAATAAAACACTATTAAATAACTTTTACATTTTCTCCAAAAGTCCTCCAGGTTACAGCCAGGCCTTATTATATTATTATATTAAGATTATGTACCAGGGGGAGCACGATCTCACGAGATATGATCTCATGAGGAAACCGATGCAAACAAACCGGAGACTGATGCGGTGCAACAGTCTTGTAGACTGTCTGTCTTCTCTTTATCCTGTTCTTTGAATCTATCACTAACGAATTAATCCCTTGTGACAATATGAATCTTGGCAGTCTGACAGATGATGCGACTTGTCTGTTTCTACAGACTTACGGAGATGTTCCAACGATGAACATGGCGCGTTAAAAACACTTTTTGTGCTCAAAACTAACTCATCTGTGTCTGCTTGGATTTGGATGCTCACTTCAGCCTAATTTCTCTCTACCTGTGACGTAACAAGCCCTGACTCTGAGGTATATTATGAACAATGACCGCCCGACTGTGGTAGCAACTGTAAATAGTGCAATATACTGTAAATAGTGGAGCACTGGTTGACTGTAGAACCAGTTTGTAGTCAAACTAGCGATGAAATAACAGTCACCTCATTCAACCATTCATTTAAAATTTGATCTGCTCAAGGAGAACAATGTGTCATTATCCTTCTTCTTCTTTCTGACTGCATTGTGTCCATTGAGGAAGTATGAAGAGGGTTTGATTTTCCACCACAACAAAAAACAAAAACATGACAAGGTTAAATTCTCTTTAAAAACTCCTTTGTTCCCGTGAAACAGGGATCCAGTTAGTATTCAATCTGCTGACAGTCTCAGCTTTATGTTTAAATATCCAATCAATTGTTTTCTGTCTGTTCCTATTATTTGTTTTATTTCATATCACACAGACAAACACAGAAGTAGATTTATATAAGATCTTAAACCATCACAAAAACAAAGATGTTTACACACAAGCAGAGAGCTTCTGCCTTTAACAAAGACCCTCCTGTCCATTAACACAGATATGTAAGAAGTGTGTGTATGTGTGTGTAGGTATACCTGTTAGGTGAGTGTTGTTGCCCGGGGGTGTGTAGAGCAGCGTTTGATCTCCAAACACACACACTGCAGACTGAGACCTGCACCACAACCTGACCGCAGAGCCTGCAGAGACACATCAGACCATCAGGGTCAGTTAGCTGTGATATTCTGGGACAGAGTCCCAG
>JAJHUR010098015.1:0-21177 GCA_027495735.1 Lutjanus campechanus
TTTTTTTTGTTGGTCCCTAAAATGATCAAAGAGAAAACCACAAATATCTAAATATTGATTGATCTGTCCTGAGCCATTACAACGTTAAAGAAAGATTAATACAGTATATTGGCATTCTCTAATTGGTTCCTCTGTAATTAAGAGTGTGGTTTTGAATGAGCTTCAAAGGGTCATAAAACTTAATCAGCGTGTAATTAGAGTCAGAATCAAAGTTCCGTTCATTTGCCAGATACAACAGGTGCAAATCATCTGACTTGATTAACCAATGCTGATGCACTGCAGTGCTTTAACAAGCTAAAGGGCTGATACAGGAGCGCAGGCCAAGATATAATTTGGACCATAGACCATTTTCACGTAGAAAAGATATAAAAGGGTCAATGAGACCACATCACAAATGCAGAATGAGTCACAAACTGTAAGTGTGTTTCCATTCATATGTTTTGAGCATATTTTTAGTTTGCTAAAGAGGAAAGAATTTAAAATACACTTTGATGTAATGGTACCACCTTTTTCTTCTACTAAAGTCATGCCTCCACTGGGGCACTTTATCACAGTTTTTTGCTCTGTAAGGGCACCTTAGAGAGTTCTTAATCATGTTTTGCCCGCAGGAGGAGCACCCTGGGAAAAATACTGAAATTGGTGATGTCATAATTTCTAGAATTATTTATGCATATCTTCTCATCTGATATCCACACACGGGTTCAGTGCTGTCCACAATTAACCAGAAACTGTGGTTTTCATGAGGCATTAAGTTAGCTGGAGTGGGGTACATGTGTAAAAGGAAAGTCTGAACTCTGTATACGTACACATTGAGGACACAAAATCTATTAAGTTTGTTTATGGTTCAATTGTAGTGAGGTTGAACCACCCTTTTTGGTAAAATGCCTGGACTATGAAGCAGCATGAACAATTTCCTTCATTTTAATATTATAATATATTTTATAATGTGACATGTCTTTTGTCCTCTTGGGTGGTAGCAGCAATGAAATGAAAACTGATCGAAAAGTGAAATCCTGTTCCTTCATTCAGTCCTGCACGTTTGGCAGCTTCGAGTCTGAGCTTTTACTTGCCCATTTTAAGGACTTTTACAGACTTGTTCTGTGGCCTCTCAAGCATTGTCCTGACTGCATGCTTCTGGTCACTGTCATGCTGAAAGGTGAACCATGACTCCAGTGTGAGGTCATGTTCCCTCTGGTGCAGCTTTTCATGAATGACTTCTCAGTTTTTAGCTGCAATCTGTCTTCCAGCCAGCCCGCCTTCAGGCCTGCTGTCTTGTGCTTTTTTTTACTCAGGAGTGGCTTCTGTGGCCACTCTTCCATAAAGGCCAGATTAATAGACTGCTCCTGACAACTTGTCCTTTTGGCAAGTCAAAAATCGAAAGACTCACACAAGTACATCGAATATGCTGAATTGCTCCAAGTGTTACATTTACAACAATAAGAAGTAGAGATGTCGTTTTTTATGGGCCAGGGATGCAGTCTGAATGGTGTTTCTGCTGTTCTGGAGTCAGTGGGGAGCTTGTGAAGCCAGGACAGCAAACAGTAATGATTTTGTTGAGCTAGGACTCGTGATCAAAGTGAGGAAGTAGCAAGTTGATGGATGGGCTGGGGTGTATTGTTTGACCATGTCCTGGATATGGGATAGGCCTGAGCCATTCACAGCACTATAGGCAAGGACCAGTGTAGAGGAGGAGGTGTGTAGTGAGTGAGAACTTGAGCACATTGTAGAACAGCCAGGCTGTTGCATTCTGGATGAGCTGCAGGCATGCCAGCCAGGAGTGACTTGCAGTAGTTCAGGCACGAGATGATATTAACTGAGACCAGAAGCTGCGCTGCCTTCAGCATGAGGAAGGGACATATTCTTCTGAAGTTGTGCAAGCATGAAAAAAACTTCAGGGTGGACAGCTGTACTGTGTAAAAATTCAAATTGGTATTGAATGAGCTACTCTATGTCTGCATTGCTTTAAGGGTACTAGCACTGGTACTGGTACTGGTATTTTAATTTTTTAAAAGATACCCAGTGCTAGTTTTGAGGAATGAATCTGCTGGACATAACTAAAGATGGAAGCTGCACCTGTCGCACCCTTTTTCTATTCACATAAAGAATGTTTACAGATATATGCACTGATTGACTTTGACTTTTTGCTGAAATTTCAGACATTTGCTAAACAAAATGATTCAACATTTGAACAAAACCATAACTCACACATTTACAAAGTATGTAGATAGCTCCCTAAAAAGAGTTTTTAAAAAATATGATAGCATAATGTTTTTCATGACTTTGAAGTCTGAATGTCATTCCACTTCAAATGACAGAGATACCAATAGAAATAAGAAAATGTTTGTGTGTCTGCTTCTTTCTGTGTATTTTTCATCAGCATGTTTGCTGTCAAGCTGTGTGAAATCCAAGTGGAAACTGAGATAAACCAACTTGAGCTCACAATAAACTGAGCTCCAGGGTTGTCAAACACTGTAAAAAAAAAACTCCATAAGAAGCAGATTATTTACCCCTTTTTGTGCCTTTTTGTGATGCAAACAGCTGGAACAAACAGCCTGTAATCTGTCTTAAAAATCTGTCTCTCATCCCCAAGGCTTCAGCTCAGCCTGACAGCATGAATAAGAGCTTATAAAAAGTGTTTGCTGTGGCAGCAGTGTGTGTTCTCACCGCAGTGGTACTTGTTAGCGTTGACTGATTGATTGCATTTGTAAAAGCAGTTTTGATTATGTGTCCCTTTGCATTCACAATCAAACTATATTATTACAAATTGTGTAGCAGCTGATAAAGGTGTAGGTTTATGTGCAGAAAGTACTCAGCTGCCTCAGATGTGCTGTGTAGGTGCTGCTGTGCATTAGCAGTGACAGATATGGTGTTGGGTCACCTCGGGTTGTTGGAAAGCGCCCAAGAAAGTGAAACGTATGAGATTCTGAATGTCTTTAATCTCCAGCTTGCGTTGGCTGCTGCTCCGAGAGAACATTGAAATGGCTGTGAGGTTTGGTTGGCTGACCAGAGTAAAATGGGAATAAAACAAAGAGACAGAAAGTGACATTTGGGGACTTTTTTAAAATGCTAAACACTACATCAAGTCTAAATGCCAGACAAAGTCATTTACAAGACCAGTGACTCTGTGCTGTTGCGTAAAGGGGGGAGTGGTGAGCCCGTCCGTTGTGTCTAATTTATTACACAGTTATAGTGACAGAGAAAGTTAATAGAGTCAGTGTACGGCAGTAAGATGACCAAAGTACTTCACATTATTTTCTTTTGACCCACACCATTTCTTACATTTGGGGGACTATTTGTAACCACAGTGTCTACACTACACTCACTTGTATTGTAACAGGTTGAAGTTAAAGACTCAATTACACTCCTGTTGCAGTGTACTAGCTTTTTATTTGGATGTTTAGGTTAGTAATCAAACAAGGATGGCTGATCAACTCTTTGTTGAGACCAAGTGTGAACCAGCCATGACATCTGGTTTGTGGATGACCGATTTGAAGCCTGAAGTGTCACCATCTTGGTTTTTTTGCAACCAGAGCATGCACAGTTCTGAAAAGCTGGTGGGTGACATACTTTGGGGTCTTGGTTCTGGACACGGATGTATTATAGAGAACTGGATGCAGCGTTCTTGGCGGGTCTTTGTTAATTCCTATAAGAGCTGCTAAGTGCCGCTTTCCCGTAGTGCAGCCTATAGAGCAAGCACAGTAAAGACCCCCTTTGATTGAGCAGCTAACTTCCAGTTTAGCTTCATGTATGCCATTTCTATCACAATGTAAGTCTATGGGGGAAAAGTCTTTTTGGGCTACAAAAAGGTTTCCCTGGGGGACACCACTGTCTATCTGGTTGCAATCTTTCTCATGTTACAGCTATAAAGTACACTACAATATGTTTATGAAAACCTTTGAATCAAGATATAGGCAATGTCATAACAGAATATAGATTGATATTTGATCAAAACTGCCTAGTTTTACAGTTTGATCTGAGTTTTGGGAGGCTCTATTGCAAACTGGAAACACAATGGCAGAACAGAATCTTGATCCATATTTAATTAGCACTGCCTAGTTTGTCAGTCACATGGTAGCCCTGCCCTAAAGCATACCCAGCAGTATTGTCTATATTACTTTAAATGGCACCATAATTTACTAAATGAACATCGTGCTGTGCTGAGGAAGACTTGAAAACAGTGATTGAGACCATAAACCCATTAGGAAACTTTCAAGAGGTCATGAATCAAGTGAGAAGTAGGCTCATTTTCTCATAAATTAACGTACAATTGGACTTCTTTTTACAACCAGCCTTGGAAAGAATGCAGGTTTAAGGCACTTCTGCATTGGCATCACTTTTCAGTCCCAAAAGCACCATCCACTAATTAAATATACGGTCTATGGTTGGGACACATTTTATACCCAAAATATGGCAGTACTTGTACAAACAGTTTTCCATGTTTGCAGACATATGTGCAGATGTGCAGAATAATACTGTATGTGCACGACCTGTCATGGCTGCAGTGGGATGAAGCCAAGCGAGACGGATATACAGATAAAGTATGAAAAGTGCACTTTGAGGTTGAAATGGTGTTTCAGCTTCATTCAGCGCAGCGAGGGTCCCTGGCACAACTCAGAGGGTTGACCTCGAGGTTAAAGCTACTATACATCAGCTCATTATAGGAGACAGGAGGGTACGGTCCAAGGTGGTGTTTAGTATGGACATCATTATTCTCCCTCTACCGCTGCCTCCAGGCTTGGCCCTTTGATGGAATGTGAAATTACATGTGAAAGCCTTTTCAATTACATATTAAACAGCTCCAGTCCTGAACTTGTCAGTGAGCAGAGAATACTTTAATCTTTGTGTAATTGTTTCTGTTCTCTGGCCAACCTGAGAAAGTCACAACTTTTAACAAGAACCTTACAACCTAATTATCCTTCTCTAATCCATTAAATATTTCACACACCTCCACCACCTCCATCTGTGACATTACCTCTGTCTGACCTTTGACCTGTGAACCTATGCATGCAACAGTCTCTGCCTGGTCCGCCCTTGCTGCCTTGCTCAGCCCCCCCCACCACGTGTGCCCTCCCCTCCCCGCAGGTCGGCGACCAGATCTTGGAAGTGAACGGCCGCAGCTTCCTGAGCATCCCGCACGATGAAGCCGTCAGGGTCCTGAAATCGTCGCGGCACCTGATGATGACGGTGAAAGACGTGGGACGTGTGCCACACGCCAGGACGGTGGTGGGTGAGACCAAGTGGATCGCCAGCTCCCAGATTGCAGAGAGCTCCGCCAACAGCAGCATGGCAGGGTGAGTTCTGATTGAGCCCAAAACATCTCGTCCAAGCCCACTCATATATACACTAACAGACTTCTGCTACTCCAACTTGTTGATGTCAGTACCATGATTTCTGTAACTTAAGTAAATCTAGATTTCCATTTATCAATGGCAGTTATAAAAGGATACCAAAAGTACTGTTAACTATTGAGAAATCAAAACATGACGTGAAAAGTGCTGCTTCATTCAAGTTACATTTCTTTAAAGGTTCTGTATGCAGGACTTGTTGCTGTTTGTAAATGTACCAGGAAGGTAGTTGATTGTTTGAGTCTCATTCCCGGGATGTCAACTATGATGCTCTGGGTTGGTAAAATCATGAGAAAATAAGAAAATATAGGCAGAGGGAAGGGTCTTGGCAGATACAGACCACCACACACTTTTGTCTTTAAGTTATTAATTGTTATCAACAAGCAAATAGCCTTTTGAACTGTACTACCCATAGAATAAACACGTCGATGTAAAAACAATCACACACACCACAAGAACAAAAGTAATTAACATAAAAAGAAATAACAAAAACAGAGTGATAGTGAAATTGAAAATGGATTTTGTTTTTCAAAATGCTCGCATATGGGGGATAAAAAGAAAAATTACTTCATGGAACATTATCCAAATCAAGCCAGATGAGATCAAACAAAGTTTTATTTCTTATTTGCTTTCTGTCATGAGTCAGAGGAGTAGATTGATACTGTACTTGTCTGTATTCTAAATATGAAGCTAAAGCAGGGCATGGTTAGCTTAGCATAAAGACTGTGAGCAGGGGAAACAACTAGCCTGGCTAGTCCAATGGCAACCAGCTACACCTACCACCTCTAAAGCTTGCTACTTAACACGTTATTAACTAACTTGTTTGTTTAATTTGTACAAAATCCGAAGTAGAAAAACAACTTGATATGGTTTTACAAGCGGTTATGTACTGGACTATTATTTCTTACTTCCAGAGTGACGACAGGACTCCCTGTTTTCAGTATCTGTGCTAAGCTAATCGTCTCAAGACTATAGCTTCTTTTGAGCGTATAGACATGTATGGATTTACAGCTCTCTTCCAGAGTGAGCAAATAGCTGTGGAAATGTGGAACTATTTAGTAATGTGAGGGTTTTACAGATGCAGCCTTAAACCTCCCAACCTATTCACAAACTCATTTCAAAGCAACACGACAAGTTGTTGAACCATGACACGTTTTCTTGGCATCTGCTTCCCCATAAGATTGCATGAGATCACATTTCCCCATGAGATCACATTAGATTGTGCTCCCTCTGACACGATAATTTTAATAATAATCATGTAGTGTATAATGTGCTATATTTAATTTCATGTACTATATATTAAATCTTGTAGTGTGTCCATGACTGAGATTAGAGAGAAGCACATCTGTGAAGTTTCTCCTTATGATGCAACCTGATTTCAAAATCAGTTCAGACTTTAAAACTCCTATAGTGTGAGCAGTAATCAAATTTGACTTGTTTAACCACCAAATTTACTGAACACTTTGATGAAATCACAAAGGGTTTTATTCCTCACTCTTTTCTTGGGACCAATTTAACAAAATTGCAACATTATAGTGATGAAAGCTGGCAGAAGAAAGAGGTTTGAGACTTTAGAGCGTTGCAGCAGGAAAAAGACTTGCCAGAGATAATAAAGAGAACACCAAGAAGAAAACATCCTCTCCTTTTTAGACAAAAGTAGGTGCCACAGTCTTTAACTGCCTAATGTGATCAGACGTCTGTCTCTCAGTTGGCACAACTCACGTTCTCTCCTTTTTGCAGAAGCAGAAAAAAAGGCAATATGTAGGTCTGATGGAAAAATGCCAAAGCTCCTCTCAAAATGCCACACCTGAGCAACTCATCCGCAGCTCATGACCTGGAATAAATGTGATCCCTCAACAACCAAATTAAAGTCTGATGTAAATGCCAGTGTAATTTTCTCATCAACACAATAAGGCTCATCCTGTCAGCCCAGCCATTCAGAACTTGTAATTCCTCACTGATTCTCCAAAACAAACGAGGCTATAAAGAGTATTTAAGCTTTACATCGACAATGAATTTCTGGTTGAATCCCCCCCTGAGATGTCCTGACAACACAGCTTAGCATTAGAGACAGATGGTTGTTGTGTACATTTGTTTCTCTCTGGTATCCCTCTGCAAGAGCATAAAGAGTCATTTGTTTTATTGTTTATTATTTTTGTATGAATCTACATAAATATAAATACATTTAAATACTTTCCACACAGTATTGAACTTTAATTTGTAATTTGTAATAATCTAAAAATTGGAGTATGTACTATGCTGCAGGTAGAAAAGCTGAAAGGGATATTTCATATTGTTTGAAGCTGCTGTATGAGTTACTTATCGAAAGTCAGTGCATGACCTGCCAGTTCGCAAACCCCCAGTTTGGAAAAGCAGAGGGGCACCAGCACTGTTATAAAAGCCAAATTATCACTCTCTCCAAACCAACCAAACTCCTTAGGTAAAGTCAGTAATTTTACCTAGGGGAACACAAGACTTCCTGGGCTACCACTGCCTCGATCCGTTATTGTGTTATTGTATGACTTTGGTGTGTTAAAGGGATAGTTCAGATTCATCAAAGACACACAATAATGCTAACTAACACATTGAGGCAGTGGTAGACCAGCAGCTCCTGTTTTCTTCAATAAAATGACTGATTTTGCCAGTGGAATTTGGTTGGTTCAGAGAGAACAGTATTTGGCTTCTTAAATGGCAGTTTCCCATAAAAAAAAAAAGGCTGTCTGAAGGCAAAGTACCGCAGTGAAAATATTTGAAATATAAACTGATATAGATTTTTTTTGGTGGCTTTTATCACTTATCTTGTTCATTTCATTGCTTAGTTTCTGCTTCTCCAAACTTTACTTTTACTTTTCCCTTTAAGAGTTAAAATGTTACAATAATATTTTACTAACTACTATTACTTACTACTGATTTGTAACGTTACCATGTTGCATACATAAACTTACATGAATACCATTAATAAATTTCCATTATTAAATGGATTGATTTCATATTTTGAAATACTGGGTGATCATGAAATAATTTTTACCACAGAATTATTTTTTTCTTCCTGCCTGTGTCATTACCACATTGCATATTTTAAATAAATCAGTGTCATTATAGTGCCGCACACAGTGGTTCATTTATTATCTCCTCCTTGAAGACTTCTGATTATCTGGCAGTACAAAGAGAGCAGCCAGGGAGAAGATATTTGAAAAATCAGAATGAAGAGAGAATAAATGGCTGCTTGGTCTCAAAAGTCAACAGGGCTAATTGAATTTGGATCCCAAAACAGGTCGCCATGCTAGGTTTAATGTGCCATTGCAGGTGGGACTGCAGTATATTTTCGGGTATAATTATATATTTTTCTTTATTTCTGGCCCCGAAGGAAGCGCTTTGAGGCATTGCGTTTACTCATGGATTTAAAGCCTATTACTTCGTGGGCACTTGAGGATGCAAAGACATCTACTCGAGTCATTTCACTTGGGCAGGAATATGGGGCTGAAAAAAAATGACAAACGTTTCAAAACACTTGCTTTTATGTTTGCAGAGAGCGAGAGTGTTGGTGTGCGTTTGTGACATGCATTTTGATGTCTGCGCTTTAAGTTTATTGAAAAGCCTGACTGGAAGACATGCCCACCTCATGTTTCCAGCAAAAAAGCTTTTCTGCGAGGCAGTTTCTGCCACATCTTTAAAGAACATGAAAGCCATGACGAAGATTTAAAAATCTGTGGTACTGTGCATTTATCAGCCTGTGATAAATATATTCTAAAAGATGAAAAGCTGTCAGTCAAGATATTTCAAATCCTCTTTTCCATTCCTAGCTCCAAAGCGTACATGTATGTGTGTGTGCGTGTGTATTTGAAAGCAAGAGGATGGGTATTTCTGTGACAAAATTGGTGAAATAAGCTGTTCACCGTTAACTGCTAAATCATTCTTAAAGGGACAGTTCACACTAGGGATGTGCCCGAATCCAAATAAGGAAAGTACAAATAATGCAATGGAAACAGATATTCCTCCTATCTAAATGTTATTATTTGAAAAAAGTCAGCTCCATGATTACTTCGTTATAGTTGAAAATGTTGCCTCTACCTCAGTCAGTCACTGATGTAATGTGACTAAGATTATTCACTTCAACTGAAGGATAATATTCACCAGTTAAAGGGGAGGTGGTGGTGGCCTTCAGACAGTTCATAAAACTTAGTTTAGTCTTAAATAAAAAGAGACATATAGATGAGAAGTACAGTAAAAGGATGTGGAAGTATATTTCAAAACATTTGCAAGATTTAACATGACTTCTGGTATAAACCACGCCCAATTCTGACACACTATCAGAATACAGAGACAGATCATTTTGTTGGTTTGAAGAGAAAAGTAATGACATCTTCTGTGCACTTTTAGTTCACGCCCAAATCAAAAACACATATTTTTCCTGTCTGCCTTCGGAAATGTCTGCCTTCTCTCAAATACAATAAAACTAGATAGCACTCTGCTTGTGGAGCTCAGAGCACAAAAAAATACATTTGAAAAGCTCAACATCAATATTTATTTGCAGAAATCATGACCCGGTTACTCAAGATAATCTGCAGACTTTGTTATGAGCAGTAAGATCTACTTTCTTTCTACTGAACTACACCCACAAACCCTCCTCGGCTGAGCTTTAACCTCTTGTCCATGAGTGGATGCACTTCATTGTGCACAGTAATACGGTTGCTTGGTGTAATTCAGTAGAAAGAAAATAGTTTTTGAAATGTATTTTTTGGTGCCGAGTGGCAACTAGTTCCACTATATTTGACAAAAGGCAAACATTTCTAGGGCTAATATCTCCAAATCCAAACTTAGTAACTTGCACCAAAACAATTTAGATTGATAAATAGCACTGCAGGCAAAAGGAAAATACGTATTTTTGATTTACGATGAAGTGCTGCTTTAAAGTTTGCCCCCTGAATGCTGTAGAAGTTTATTATGAGGGTCTCCTGTGTGCATACTCGCTGTATGCACATAAGTTTGCCCATAACTATAGGCTTTCACATTGTGCACGTGCAAATGAGTGCCATCTAAAAATCTAAAATTATTCCTTCCTCATCCTGACATTGTAATGAACACACCTGCTGCATTAGATAGCTGAGATATGTACGGCAGGCTGCGCCATGAGGATCACATTTTTTCATTAACAAAGAAGAGTCGGTAAGCAGTTCATGAATACAGTCCATGTTAATGTAGATGTGTGCGCATACTGTATGCGCTCAAGTGAATTTGTGTGTGTGAGGACTGAACTGTCCCCTCAGTGATTAATTTGTCCTCTTCATCTCTTTCTCTGCAGCTTCTCGGTGGACAAAGGAGCCTCTGCAGCAGGAAAGGTGAGATTCACAACAAGTCATTTCCCCTCAGTGTGTGTATGTGTGCACACTAAACACAGGACTATCTGTGTGTCTGTGTGTTGAGCGTTTCTCTTGGGACGTGATTATCTGTCTGTCGATCTGTTGACCACTGGCCTGGAAAATGGTATTGAAGGGTGACGATGGGTCAGAGGGAACGAGCTGGTCTCACCTTTTACTTATGGGACCTTTTCCCCTTTACTTTTTCATGATTAATCCCAAATTTCAATCAATCAATCAAAACATCGATGGAGTAATAAAAATGACAACAATTTTCACTTGAACTGATTACTGCAGCCAGTGCTTCTATGCTATGACACTGTAGGTACCTCTGTAGCATCATTTCTAGAGGCACCCTTCTAGCACTATGGTTTGAAAGTCAGCCTATGGAGGTGGTGAGGTGGATGGATGGCTCAAACAAACAGGACTTTCAACCAGGAGACCAGGGTTTGTGTCTCAATAGTTAATGTTGACTTCTTTTCAAGGGAGAAAGATAAAAACCCTCAATCCCTTCTGTCACCCCAGAGCAGCCCAGGACCAAATGCTGCATGCCGGAACATGACCAGGTTAGATGGCTTGATCCGCTCCTTTAATTTTTAAGCTGCTGACAACCACAGAACAGTCCTGGACTCTTGGACTCCAATAACAGAAGCAGTGGACAACTCAGAGTAAATCATATCAGAAAGTGTGAGAATCCAGTTGCTCAGTGAGAGCTTGTCGGAGTGTTTCCACGTCATAGCGACCAATTTTGTTGGCCGCAGTGAGGCCATCAGGGATAAGTCTTTTCTGGTACTGAGGAGTCGGCAGCTGAGATAAATCATTCAGGAGTAAAGCAGTTACTGATACAGACAAAGTCAAAGAAAATATATCTCACAACTGGGAAGAGATCCTTTTCCAAAAACAAGCGACAGACGGGCATTCCCAGAACACGTGCAAGAAAGGAGCCCCCAGGGAACACAGGGTGCCACGGGAATCAGCCAGGAGACCCATCAAGTGCAGTCTTCTTGGAGTAAGGTAAATTCTATGAGCATAATTCAGGTTTACTTGTTGCTGATTACCAGGATGTTAGCCCAGACTGGATCTCAATGAAGATTTCTGTGCCTTTATTTTGAAAGTCTACCTGGTCATGGCATATGTATTATTGCTATAGTGGCCGTGGTGCCCTGCCCTGCAAAAACTGATGCTAAAGGGGTGTACTTACTGTGTCATAGTTTGAAGCACTGAGCCTCAGACCAAACTGTCGTATTTGATGAGTTGAGAGTATAATTTACATTTAAAAAAAATGTTTTCTCATATAGTATTATAACAAGTGGACAGTGAAACAACAGACATGGGGGGCAAAGAAATTGCTGCTGTGCTGATATGATTTGTTAGTTAATTGGTTAGTGAATCGACAAAAAAATGGACAGCAATTTTAGTATTCATTTAATGCTTTAAATAATTTATCCAGCAAAGAGGCTAGACATGCTGGTTCCAGTTTTTCAAATGTAAGGATAGGCTGTTTTTTTTTTCCTAACCGGAAATCAGACTCCTTGGACTCTGAGTTCCGGTGATTAATAAGTGACTAATTGAAAAAAAAACAAACATCACCAATGAAAATAATCAGCATTGTAATCCTACTTCAGTTATACATGTAGATATGCAGCAGAGCTGGGGTCGTGGCCTCAGTTTCTCTGCTCTTGACATTT
Organism: Lutjanus campechanus; assembly: GCA_027495735.1. Lineage (NCBI taxonomy): Eukaryota > Metazoa > Chordata > Actinopteri > Lutjaniformes > Lutjanidae > Lutjanus > Lutjanus campechanus. Next base: position 12,391 of record JAJHUR010098015.1, read on the forward strand.
CATATATTTATTTATAAGCACAACACACATTAATCAACATTTCTGTAAATGTGCCAGTGTTAGCCAGCTGGATAATTTTCAACTGCAGACCTTTGGAAAGATGTTTTGAAACACAAATGTTGAAACTCACAGTACAAAGACAACAGGACACCATAAACACAGCAACAAAACAAAAATTCCCAAGACAGAACGCAAGCCATGCAGAACAACAAGAAACAGCAGATCATCAGGAGACTAACACAGCAATAACAAACACTATTTCAGCACAAATAGTCATTCAAGCAACACAAAGCAACAACACACAGCTAAGCAACTGACCATAACCATCTTTTTTTTGCATGCAGAGCGGCAATAAACAGTAAACATAAGTGAAATGCAGCAGTCGTTGTGTTGATGTTGACATAAATGTTGAAGAATGCAGTTATGGGTGAGGGTTAAATGGTCGTACACTAACAGACAAACCATGCAGCACAGAGTTGTAAGACCAGTAGGACATAGGACAAGTTAGCAGCAGGTTATCCAGTGATAACAACAATAGCGTACTATGTCAGGATTATGAACTTTCAGAGATGGTGGTTGCCTTGGCCAGCAGTAGACAGAGTGCTACTGCAGTCACTTGACTTTTGGAAGGTTTATCTGCTGGGGCTGAGAGCAGCGCAGTGGTTCATTGTTTAAGCAACCCTTATTGTCCAGAAATGGTCCAAACAGACCACTTTGAGTTTTACACATAGATTGTAGGATTGACAGGATCAGTTTTGGTGTTTGGTCATTAGCCGCCAAGCATTAAAATCTAAAATCTAAATCAGGAATGTTAAGGCTCACCAAATTATGCTAATACCGTATACCATGCAGTCATTAATTCACTCAACATACAGGGCGCTTTTAATGTCTTTACTGTTGACTTTGGCTGTGACTTTGAGGGTGTGTGTGTGTGTGTTGGAATGAAGAAATAAGAAGAGGGGAAAGTTGGAGGAGACAGCAGCTGACAGTAGAGAAAGAAAGAGGGTAAGAGAGAGGGGAGGAAGGTGAGTGGGAGAGCTCGCTTTTCATTATGGGAGCTCTGACGGACAGTCTTCTCCTGACAGTGGGGTGAGGCAGTGTTGTGTGGTGGCAACAATGTAAGAAAGAACAGAGAGTGCGAGAGAGACAATGGATGTGGGAGGTATTTTTAAAAGGAAGAGGCACAAATTTCCTCCACACTTGTGCCCAAAGAGGATTTAAAAGCATTTTATAGTCTTTGTTTTGACCTGCTGCCTTACAGCGCACCACACAGCAGTGGCTGTGATTACCTGCCCTTTTTGTCAAATGTGCCCTTTTCAGATGGAGAAACTAAGATGGATTGTGTAAGAGGCATGGCTAACTGATCAGGGGATTTGAGATGTAAGGGTCTAAACAATGCAGGACATTGAACAGATGTTGCAGTATGTGCGGGCTGTCTACTCCCAAACCAACAAATCTTCATATAACTAAACAACAAAATGAAGTTGTGCCTCCAGACTCTGTGGTTAATGTCTAAAACCTATTGGAACTCCAGCTCTTTACATTATTTTCCTTTTGTTTTTCTTCTTTTTGGTCCCCATAGCTGCTACAGCTTTAACCAAGACTATTTTACTTAAGTTAGAGATCAACAAGAGCAATTTCAATTGTGATTCATGGTTCCACCAGGTTTGGCTGTGTTGTGTCACGGCTCCACCATGTCAGCCAGAGCTAGTTGCTGCCATTCTACACAAGTCTTGTGATTCCACCAGCAAAACCGTGGCACATCCCAAAAGTGTCTCTCTACTCTGTTCTTCTCACAGTTTGCACAGAGAAGGCAGGAAGTCAGACAAAAAGGTATAAAGAATCCAGTCAAATTCCAAAATAAAAGACTCTGTGCAGACTTGTTGTCATAAAGAATTCAAACTATGCTGCAACTTCATCAGTCCACCTCCATTTGTGTCTTTCCATTGAATTTGTATTAAACAATGCCACCACTGAAACTGAAAATTTAGGGCTTCCATCTTTGTGAATGAGAAAGGGGACTGATTAATTTCATGACCACAAGGGGAAAACACAAGTATAGGTCATTTAAAAGCATATAAATCACTCTATTAATATTTAAATTTCCCTCACGTTATGACGGCAGGGCAGGAATTTCAGGATAGCCTCGACAGCCATGGCTGCCACGCCCCGTCAGTTTGGCCACAGCGGACTTGATGCCCCGCCTGCACTTCCCCAGCTGGTTGTGCTGTTTTCTCTGCTGCCTCTTTCCTGTCAGTACAGTGTTTAGACACAAGTGTCTATTGTTGAGCTTCTAAGTGGGCAACAGGTGAAACGCTGAACACATAACCAGCCTGGTATGAACTGCTGGAAAACTACTACTTAAGTGTGATGCAGACTCATGGCACAGATAGACTGCTCTGCTGTCCATGCCCCCAATGTGATGAATAAAAGAAGATCCTGTAAGTGATTGTAATGAGAAACTTTCTCAAAATAGTGACTGAAAGAGACTTTCTCATTATTATTCAATGACTTTTGAGAAAGTTTCTCCTTATTTTGAGATACTAAGTCATTATTTCGAGGAAGTTTCTCATTATTTTTAAGATCTTAACTCATTATATATCGCACAATATTTAGTATGACATCAATATGTAGACTGACATTTGATTGACTTCCAGTGTACCCATACCTAACGGAAAGAAATGAGGTCAAAATCATTGTTTCCATGGACATAAAATCATACTGCCCTGGCATTTGGCCTTTGTGCCCTGCATAAGATGATAAAATTCCACACACCCAAAGCTGCCACACTTTAGGTGTCAGTCAAAACATGGCAGCAGCAACAGCATATAATGTGTGGATTTCATGCCTGTAATACTAGCAGCATTACAGACTCTGTGTGCTGGTCATGTGTGAAAAAGCATTTCTGCTCTTCAGCAGCCTCCACCAGTCAGCCTGGAGAATTTATGACCACTTGGCTGCTTTCATTCTCTCCAAGAATTTACAGGACACTTGCCTTCCTGCTCGGTCTCTTACCCAGTGCGTTGCAGAGAAATAAGTCTTTCTGATGAAAAACCGTGAAAGGTGCCCCACTGCAACCGTTGAGGTGGGACTGTGGACTGGACCAGATGACGAGTGGGTCAGAAATACTGGCATACTATTTTCTCAGCAACATTTTAAAAACTTCCGTCTGGAGAGCATCATGCATGGGACCTGTGCCATTTTTGTGGGAATACTTTTTAGATCTTTTGTTTGGCATTTCTGCTTTATTCTACAGTTCACGGTGAAATCAAGGTGACGTGACAAAGGCCCCAAGATCAATTCGTGCCTTTGATGTTGCACTTACACTCTAGTGTATGACTGGTGTCTTTGATTCACAAGTTTCTCATGTACCCTCTCACAATCTGTGGAGAAGTCCTGCTGAAGAAGTCTGTGTGTAAAGGGAATTCCAAGCTTTGTTTTGTTTTTTTTAAACACATTATATTAGAAAATAGTTGCTGAAAATGTGAAAAGACAACTAGAATTGTGGAGTTAGACCATTGTTCATGGTTTCTGTGCTCAGAATTTTTTGGGGGGACCTGAAATATGGCTCATGACACGCCAAGGCCATGGTCCCCAAACATTATATAAGCTTGATGAACTGACTCACGAATGATGCTGCCCCCAACTCCCCTCACCCTCCCCAATGGTCACATTCAGCAATTCTCTCACCCCCATATCAGCCAGCAGTTACTGCTCGCTTCAGTTCCAACAACTTGATGTTGAAGAAAAAATACCATCCTCTTGCAGATTCTCAAATGAGCTGAAGGGTCACCGTCCTCTGCCTCTGGTGACTCAAACATGTCTGTGGTCATGTCGTCAGGTCGTCAGTGCTATTTGGCACTTGAGACAGTGGAGTGGACACACCCCCAGCATTTCAGAACAAAAAAAAAATCCTAATTTTTTTCTGAATTTTGAGACCTAATTTTACAAACTTGGTCATTTTCTGGCTTAATTCTCTTGGAGCCCCCTATGGTAGATAAAACATGATAAAATGCCCCTTTATGGTGGCCCAGTGTCCAAGACAGTGTGATAAAATGCCCTCTACAGTGGCATTCCAGTGGGGAAACGTGTGCCATCTAGGGTGCCTTCCAGTGGACAAAACATGACAAACAAGTGCCATAGGCTACCCCACATCCTAGAAAATTAGTTTCCTCTGTTGCCTGTGTGTGTTTTATTACAGAGGTGAGGTGAAACTTTTTCACCATACATTTATTGCAACTTTTGGCATGTTAGTGCCCCACCCCATACAGCTGGTGCCCTTTTTATATTTTTTCATCCCCATCCCTCAGGCAACCTGAGTCTGCCACTGTTCAGACCACATATTTATTATTTCTTTACACAGACTGCCCTCGACATTCCCATACTTGCAAATATACCATGACTTCTCTGATTTGTAATAATGCAAATAATCCCACCAGCCATTAGTCTAATGTAAAACAACATCAATAAATAAAAAAAAACTCCTGATTTCTCAGATAAGGTGATGTAGGGGATTAGTAACCTTCATAAGACACTGTGCAATCCACTCAGGTTTAAAAGCAAGCCGTCACATAAAAGTCTCATCATGTGCGAGATGTTACAGTGACAGCTCAATTAGAAATCCCTGACTGAGCAGCAGAGTGCAGAGAACCAGCTCATTCTGATACTCAGAAAAAATCATTATCTTCAGCTTCAAGCTTCATGTTTGTTAGATTCTCTCCTATTTTACATTGTAGCAGTCAAAGAAACACATGACAATGGAAATGGTTACATGATTAATTTTGTATTACTATCAAGTCTATTTTTCTTTTTTACAGACGTCTACAGCCAGTCTTGCCAGCAGAATTCATGTGTACATACTGTGAGGTGATGGAACTGGGGATGGGAGGGAACTGATAAAAAAGGATTCAGAAGTTGAATTTTAGTGAAATAAAGGTTAGCAGGATAGAATCAGCAAACTCTTGTTTGTTTATTTCACCTACATAGATCATATTCATTCAACTTTGTTTCACTCTATATTTCTCCCCTGGTCTTCCACGCCTCCTCTGCAGTGGCTCTGCCATGCCGCTAGCATGCTAAAAATCCACTGGGCACGACCTCAATGACTTCTTAAGACTTTTCATGATAGCTCTGGTTAAGGTGTGGTTAAACCTGCAATAACTGTTTTATTTTAAACAAAACAACAGTTAAAAAAAACAGTTCATTATAAAATATATAAATCTATATATAAAAAAAGATAGTTGTCAGTAGTTGTCAACACCACAATGGTGCCTGCTCCTCTTCTCTCCATGTGTTGCAGGGTCAATATATTTAAACCTGTAATTTTACCTTCTCCACTGTCCTCTACAATCCCTCTGAACACCTCATGGTCACTGGCGTGATTTTGATAGTGACTGTTATTACACAGTATCAACACTATGCTGTTGTTGGCCTTGTATCATGCGGTGTGAACCATGCTGTGTATCCAATTCAGCCCCGTCCTATACACTGACCTTCATGAAATACATGTTGTTTGATCTCCCAGATGAAACAGTCCAAAGCAACACAAATTGTTGTGTGTGTGTATGTGTGTGCATGTAAGTCATAATGTGTACGTGTTTATGTTTGCATGCATTTCCATGTGTCATGTGTAAGCGGCTCTGTGTATCTACTTTTTATGTACAGTATGGATGAGTGAATGTGTTTATTGTTGGGTTGCTGTATTTTTATTGTTGAGGCCTTTTTGCTCATCTTATGTATTTATAGTTTATAGAGATTTTTTCAAATCAACAGGCTTTATTGGCATGAATGTCACATAAACAATGTTGGCAAATTATCAAGGATAACAGTTAATTACATGAAAATGTCCCTAATTAGCTTTTTACTCCACATGAATACAGTATTATCTGACAAAATGTAAAACCATAGTGGTTATTTCATATGAGAGGTTTTCTATTTAATATTTGTCTGCACCCTAGACCACGGGTTCTCAACCTTTTGTAACATAGGCCAGTGATAATTGCAGAAAATTTCCAATGACCAATGTCCCAATTAAATGAGACAAAAACATTACACTACAAAAAGAGAGAAGAAATAAGCTTCTCTATGATCATCATTTTTTGCTCTGAGCTACAAGAGTAGCAGCCATATGGCCAGTATTCAAAGTGGCTTTTGACTGAGTTGTTAATGTTGTGATAACTCTCTGCTGTGCCTGAAGCCTGTACCTTTTCCTAAAAAAAACATATTGTTTTGGCTTCCCAACACATCCCAGGTGCTTTGTGTCTCTGGAGCGTCGCTGATTTTAGCGTCTCCTTTTACAGGACATTCGACACACTGTGTTTTCAGCTCACCATCACTGCCTGCCAATATGAATCCAAATTTAATGTGTTCAGGGTCGTGTTTCCTCACCACATGCTTTAGAGCTTTTATTGGTACAGGGTTGTCTCCCACATCCCTTTTTCTTTTCAAAAACCAACCCCCTCTGTGTCACTGCACGCACTGAAACATCAACCATAGCAGCTAACAATGGCAAAACACGTTTGTCTTAACCCGATGATGTGTTGTGATTGGTGTTTTTTGTTTATGTGAATTCTTTTGCACATTTAGATATGAAAATAACTAGCTTTGTAAATTACCAAAGAAAGAAAAACAAATGTAATCTAATCATTTCATAGTGGCATTGCCATGGCCTATTATATGGCTCCCTGAGGCCTGAATGGCCGCACTAGACAAGGTAGTTTGAAACTTTTATTTAATCTTTTCTCTACAATTAAGAATGTTTCTTTTTTCTAACTTCAGACTGTTCTAATGATGGCTTTTGGCATTATATAATGTGATAATGCCCAAAATATTCAGACCCATACTTTTTACATGACTTGGCACACTTTGTTCTATTGAAGGTAAATCTTAATGCTACAACATATATATATATTATAGACAATAAGTGTGCTTCCAATCTTTGGCAACAGTTTGAGTTTGTCTTTTCCTGTTTCAACATGACAGTGCTCCTCATACACAAACCCAGAACCATGAAGAAATGGCTCCACCAGTTTGGTGTAGAACTTGACTGGGTGCACAGAGCCCTGACCTCAACCCTGAATATGTGAGTCACAATGAAAGAAGGCAGCTTAATCAGAGCTCGTAATCTTGTAACAGCCTGTCACTCAACTCATTTTTGCTTATTGATAACTTGCAAATTAAGATAATCAAACCAGACAGGGAGGTCCATCTGGGGTCAACCTCCATAAAAACCTGCTCTATTTCACGCACAGTTAAGTTTCTCTTTAGATTTGTTCAGATTTTCCATTTCCTATTTTACAAATAATTGACAAGCTGACTTATAGAGCTTAGATTGTGTGGGATGAGCAATAGGGCAGAGATTAAGAAAAAAATCTGCTTCACTTTGATCAGACCTCGGACTTTGATGAACAAAAGAATAAACTCAAGGAGCCTCAGTTGTTCTTACTTGAATATATGAGTTTAATACAACAGATATCTGTCGGCAGAGAGGATCTTGGTATAGCGTGTACACATGGGCACATTTCACTTAGTTTTATACAGTATGTCTGACGTCATCCAGAATAACTTATCATCAGGACACTCGACGGGGGGGCGCTACATTATATAGATAGATAGATAGATAGATATACTTTATTTCGGTGTCACTCCACAACACACAATAAAAATACAGTACAGAGGTATATAAATACAGAGTTCAGTTAGATTACTCCCCTCCCTTTGACAAAATTAAGAAATGTTGGGGACCACTCAAAAAGAGTTGTGAGACACCAACTAAAAAATCATAAAAACAAACAAACAAACAAAAAAAAAATATAAAAAAGACAAAACAAAACAAAAACATACAAAATGGTACCAAGGAGACAAAGCACAAACGGTTGTTTTATGAATTGGAACTCGTAAAAGACAATCTTCTATTTAGAATGAGGTGGCAGGCTTTGGCACACTCGTTAATGCAATGATTACCAGATAAAATTAGACACAATTTATTTGTATCATCAAGATCATTAAAATTAACAATATGCTTCGATAATGTACGAAATAGTTCATAACGAATGTCCACATAGATGTCACAGTGTAAAAGAACATGGGCTTCTGATTCAATGGAGCCATTATTACATACAGTACAATAACGTCTGTTCACTGGGGTGTTTGTATATCTACCAGTTTCTATTGCTAAAGGAGCAACTCCACATCTGAATTTAGCAAAGGCACTTCGACGCTGTCTTGATAATATATTTTGTACATAGGGCTCTGTCTCAAATGTATCCTTAAAAAGGCGGTAAGTGCGGAGTTTATTACCCTCTGGTTTATTTATTAACTGTAACCATGATTCCTCGTCTGCCTTTGACACTGCCATATCAAAACACTTAAGGTCATTACTAGAATAGACCATATCTGTACGAGCAAGGTGAGATAAATTCATGGAGCTAAAAAATTTTTTAATTGTGTGCGCATAATTTTTAACATTTGTCAAATGAGCCGCCCACTGAAAAACACGTTTACTTAATCGGCTGTCAGGCATACCACAGAGTCTCTGCCAGTTTTTAAAGATACAGGACCACTGATGTTGCCATGGCGTTTTCCAACCCATATCACCTTGTATGGCAGCATTTGGGGTGTATTTACCCACACCTAAATAAAATCTGCATGCCCGGTTAAACACAGCATTAACACAAGAATAGCTTTTATAGCCCCAGACAGGAGCAGCATATGTCAAAATAGGCAGAACCAGGGATTCAAACATTTTTGTATAGCATTTAAAGGGAAAACCACCCATAGATTTACATT
>JAJHUR010098017.1:1851-17185 GCA_027495735.1 Lutjanus campechanus
GAAAAACCAGTTCAGCTGCCTCACGCTGTGACTCATGAACAAATCAACTGTGAATGATGTTTGTGATCTTCACTCAAATACAGTAAATCATTGGCACTGAAATTTCCCTGTTGGTCGTATAAAGTAAGACTTTAATGATCCTCAACAGAGAAGTTTATCATTTGTTTCCTTGAAGCAGGAAACAGGTACAACTGATCAAAGTGAGAGCTATATCACGACAGCAAACTGTGGCCTGTGGACCAAATCTGGCCTGTTGACAAAAATATTTGGTCCCCTGACAAAAGGTGAAGTTTTTATTTTCATAGTTTACAACAAAATATCAGGGGAATTTTTCCATAAATCTCTTGCAGTAAACACAAGGCTCATAAAACGTGTTAAAGCTTGTTTTCTTTTATTGTTTTTTCTTTTGTCTGTGTTCTCTGTAAAACACTTTGGATTGTCTTTGGGTGTGAACACTGTTAAACAAAATAATAGCTGAGGTGACTTAAAATCTCAAGGCAACGCACTGCAATAGTATTTTGATAATTTACGTTCCTTCTTTAGATAAACTTTTTTTTATTATTATTTTCATGAACCATTTATCTGTCGACTCTTTTCTCCGTGAATGAATTTGTTGTTTGGTCCATAAAATGTCAGAAAATGTTGATTAAAGTCCAAGAAGACGTCCTCAAATGTCCACAATAAAAACACAAACCAAAGATATTCAGTTTACTGTCAGAGAGTAAAGAAACCAGAAAATATTCACATTTAAGAAGCTGAAATCAGAGAATTTGGACAATTTCAATTTAAAAAATGTCTCAAAATGATTAGCTGATCACCAAAATAGAGGCAGATTCATTTAATAATCGACCACTAATCAATTAATCATTGCAGCGTTTACTAGTTTGTTCCTTCCTTTGTTGTGTGCAATTGATTGATTGATTTGTCCACTGTAACTGTAATGGAATATAGTTACCTTTATTTATGTCCAGAGTACGTAATCCCGTAATCATTAATATGATGTTTTCTGTTCTGCAACCGTCTTGTTTTCTTTCCTGTTTGAATTAAACCTGTTTTAGCCAAAACATAATCTCCTCTGAAGCTCAGAAAAGTTGCCTTGATTTCAGTCAGTCAGCTGTGATATAACATAAAGGTCGAGGCAGGAGGTTCCCGCATGGCAGCATTGATTTGTTTATCTCACAGTAACCAAATCCAAGACTTTTAACTAGAACAGTTCACTCTGCAGAGAGCAGATCTCTGCCAGATGTGTCAGGGGGCATGTGGGTGGAGACCAGGACAGACTGAGAGACCACAGTGTTCATGAGAGGAGAGACAACATGACGAGGAATCCACCAATACGAACATGAACGCCACGTACGATGTCCCTAATCTCATCTCATTACAACTGACTCTTCACTAAGCCCCGCCCTCCTTAGTTACTGTTGCTACGCCTGCCAAGCTTTCCATTCTCACACTGCATTTATGCATTTAACAGTGATAACATGAGGTCTTTGAATCCTTCTACATGATCTATGACAGATATACACTCATTAACGTGGGAAAAGGAAAGCAGGGACTCAATTAGTGCAGCGGACCTTGAGGCGGGTCACCCAGCAAGACCAGCCAGACCACGATGGCCACAGGAAGAGAGCCACGATAAGAGCTAAGCTAACTTGGCTTAGACCTGAGACAGTGAGCCAGAGTGTGATGCATCATCATCGACCCACTTTGATTCTGCATCTGCCCACATCCTCCTCAGAGCAAATGCAGATGCAGAAGTTTGTCTGAAGTTCCATTTGAAGGCTGTAACACACAGACACACAGCTCATGATCTCCTCCTTTCTCACGTCTGTCTGGTGGAGATAATAAAGAAACTGTTCTTCAGGTCACAGCTCAGGTGAGGTCCTGGCAGCTTCAGTAACACGCTGACATTAACTCATTAACTCTGTGTTAATTCCTCTGCTCTGTGGGGCCTCCTGCCCCTCGTCTCCGCCCGTCCACGCTCACTGAGCCTATCAGTTGTCCTGCATCATAGACGGCTCCTTCTGCCGGGCGATGACTTGCATTTCCACTCAGCCTAAAACCTCTGAAGCCACTGAATTGTTCAAGTGTGTTACATCCTGTTAGTGAAAACATTATCCTGGATCAGAGGGGAAGAAAGGAAACCTTGAACCCTCCACACGTCTTCTCTAACAACGACCCTTTACATCCAGCCGGTCACTGAAGTATAATAAACAATGGGCTCATTTAAATCTTATTTCTTTTGCAGAGAGAGTTCGTCTGTGCACTTTATGAGGAATATATTCACTTACGATCCACAATAGACTCTCTACTGTTGGAGGAAATATTAACATGTGCACGTTTTAATTCCAGGAGGAGTTTTTAATGCAGTCAGAGGCTGTTATCGATATGTTAGTCATATAGCCTTTGTGTTAGCGGCGGGTTTCAGAGCAGCTGAGTCATCTGATGACTCAGAGAAAATACTCGGCCATATGGATTTTTCACTTCCCTGTTATTCATAAAGCTGCTGCAGGTGGTTGTGAGAATGACGCAGCTGTGTTACACATTTCTCCTCATACTGCACTGACCAATCCAGCTATACGCAAAGATATCAGATATAACTGCACACATCAGTAGATTTGCCAATAAAATAGCTAAAATTGAGCTTTATACTTTTACCTTGAAGCCAAATTAGCTAAAAACAGTCTACGGCACAACAGGTCTGTGATGCTAATGATGCTAATGCATGTGTTATCTTTACTAACACTGATATTATATTTTTAAAAACTGCTCTGTATGCATGTAAAATATTTAAATAACAATTTTAAGTCTAATATTATGACCTTGACTTTAATATGTCCAGAGACTACAGATGAAAAATAATCTTTTGGCTAATTTATGTTTATTAATGTTCACATTCAGTTTCCCTCTTTGGAAAGGGACTGTTTAAAGCTACAAATAGCCAATAAATATATATTTTCTATGCCTCATTATTCTATCAAATAATCCACAATATGTCTGAGTGGACCTACATGTTAAAAAAAAAAAAGCTTCCCTCATTTTCTGACCCAGTGCAAAAGCCTCTGTGTTATTAAGAAAAGCAAACAGATGAAAAAACAGAAACAACTCTACAGATGCCTTATTAGGCTTTAAAATTAAGACATAATTTACAGAACACATTATTGAACGGTTGGATCAATAAAGTGCTGAGAACATAAACATTTTATTGCCACATTTTGCAGGCTGGTAAAAATCAGACATCCAGTGGGCCAAAGGTTAAAACCAGCTGATATTTAATGAAAGACCCGATACATCAGCAGGATGGTCTCACCCTGATCTCTGCATGAGTCAGCCTTTGTGTGTGTGTGTGTGTGTGTGTGTGTGTGTGTGCGTGTGTGTGTGTGTAACACTCGAACCACATAATCCCACTCATCCGTAATTAAAAGGGATTTGAGCTGCTGCCCTCCTGCAGCGTCTCGGAGATGAAAAGCTGGTGATCGATGGTTTGTCAGGTCTAATGATGCACACTAAGTGAAGTCGTGTGGGAGCTCAAACCCTGAGGTGTAGACACACACACACACACACACACACACTCACTCACACTGTGTGTGTGTGTGTGTGTGTGTGTGTGTGTTCTGCCTCACCGGTGATGGGTAGGTTTGGTTGGTTTGTGTGTGATGACTTTAACAACCAAAACAGGCGGGTTCATGACCTGACGGAGGAAAACTTCACCAAAACCACCGTCAGGAACTTGCTGACGTAGCTTCAAAACACACAAGCTGTTCCCCAGTTTTATATTTTAACCAGGCTGGGAGGGTAACTTCAAAAATATAATCTGATACAGTTACTAATTACCTGTGAAAGAATGTAGTCAGGAACCTCAGCCAAGTATTACAGTATTAAAGTAACTTAATTACTTTCTGTTACTTTCAGATTATGTTAGCGGTTTGTCTGTACAGCTAACAGTGGTTGGTCTGTAGCTAAAGTTAGCATTTAGTCTGTGTAGCTAATGTTAGAAGTTTATCTGTGTAGCTAAAGTTAGAAGTTTATCTGTGTTGCTAACATTAGGCTGTTGTTCTGTGTACGTAACGTTAGTGTTACATTTAAGGACCTGCAGAAACCCTGCAGCTGCAAGATAAATCTGAGGGTGTTGTGAAATGATCAGCGTAATAATTTGAATTTCCTCTAATGATTTTTCACTTTAAATACCAAAACAGTTTGCAATGAACAGCCCATAATGTAGTCTTAATATCAGCATATATACAGTGTATATTTGAGGCACAGCTCAGGTTTAGAAGCAACTAAACTAACTAACTAAAAGACGACTTTAACAGAAGGAAAAGTTTCTACTCAGAACTTTTCAGGGACAAAACAAGCAACTCTGTGTTTTTTTGTTTTGTTTTGTTGTTTTTTTTAACTTCACCACCGTGATAGTTAGAGTGTGTAACTCATCAGTGAGTCACAAACACAACAACAGGACATGTGAGCGTGAGCTGACTGTCTGTCAGTGAATGAAGCAGGTCAGAACGTTCTCAGTTCAGTTCTGGTTTGCAGTCCGGAGAACAACAGAACAGACTGAATCAGAACAGTTTGTCATGATGTCGGTGCCATGTTTGTTTTATCATTATGTCGACTCCCAAAACAAGTCATCGTTTATTCTGAAATATGATGTGAAGGGTTATGTGGCAACAGTGCAGCTGGAAGAGCCAAAGTCCTCAGCAGCAGTGAGGCGACAGTAGCAGGAGTTAAAGGGACAGTTCACACAAAAATGAAAATTCAGTCGTCCATCATGTGCTCCACATGTTTAGACCTATTTTTCGGATCTTTCCTTTAATGATTCATTTCATTATCGACTAACATGTCTGTCATTTTTTCTATTAATAAATTATTTGTTTGGTCCAAGTCCAAGATGGCGTCCTCCGACATCCCAAAGTCAAAAATATTCAGTTTTTCTGTCAGAGAGGAGTAAAGACACCAGAAAGTGTTCACATTTAAGAAGCTAAAGTCAGAGAATTTTGACTTCTGTTGATAAAAAAATGACTCAAAATGATTAATCAATTATCAAAACAGATGCAGATGAATTTAATAGTCAATCAATAGGTGATTAATCGTTGCAGTTCTCTGTGTTTTATATTTGTTGTTCGGTTTACTAGTTTGTCCAAAGTTTCTTCCTTTGTTGTGTGCAATTGATTGATTGATTGATTTAAAGACAAAAAAATGTTGAAATTTCGACCCAGTGAAGCACTAATAAGACGTAACAGGCTGCATTTTATGTCAAATTAGACAAAAACTATAAATAATATATTTTATTAGACACTAAATACCTCTCTAACAGTGAGAAATAATTCAGTTTACAGAAGTAGAGTAGTAGAGGTAATAGCAATACTGGTATTGTTGTGTTATTACTCCTGTAGTAGTCTGGTAGTTGTACTAAAGTAATAGTAGTACTTGTCCTCTAGCAGGACCAGTAGTAGTAACAGTCGTGTACAAGCTGTAGTACTCTGGTAACTGTAGTCATGCTCAGTAGTTGTGGTAAGTTTGGTAAAAGTAGTATTATCATAAGTATCTGATCTGTACTAGTAGAAGAAGAAGTACTGGTGGTAAAATGAAGAGACATATTACTGCATTATAAGTACTTTTACTTTTGAAATGATACTTCTGTACTTTTACTTCAATGTGATTTTAAATGTCTTTAACTTGGAGTATTTTTGGATTGTGGAGTATTTTTAGTATTTCTGTGGCTCTGAGTACTGCAGTAGTCGTAGTATTACGTCAAGTCTCCGCCTCTCTCCTGCCGGTCACATGTGGAGTTTTCTGTCCTGCTGTCCACAACCGTCTTCACATGGCTCAGAATCACACACTGCAATCTTCAATGTGTATGTGTGTGTGTGTGTGTGTGTGTGTGTGTGTGTGTGTGTGTGTGTTAGTGTGTGTGTGTGTGTGTGTGTTTCACTGCAGGCCTTTACTCTGAACATGTGACTCCAGATATATTTCAACACAGTTATGTAACTCTGATCCCTCTGTGTGTGTCTGTGTTTCTCTCTGTCTCTCTCACACACACACACACACACACACACACACACACGATGTCAGCAGGAACAGTAAATGTCCACATACAACATGATCACATGATCTAAATGATGTCTGGTTGTATAATTTCAGGGTTGGTTATATTGGTTATAAGGTGCTCACTTATTTACAGCAAGTTAGATCTTAAAGTCTAAAACCGCACACACACACACACACTCACACACACACACTCACAGCGTGTTTGTGTGTGTGTGTGTGTGTGTGTGTGTGTGTGTCTGTTTGTTAACAGCACATTTTAACTCTGAATGACAAAACTGGTCATTAAAACGAAACGGTTTCATGTCGCCTCCACGTCTCTGTGTGACTGACTGAAAACTAGTTACTGTCTTTGTTATAAAAATGCAAAAATCTAAAATAAAACCTCGTAAATCACAGAGTCTGCAGTCATGCCAGCAGCTCTGTGAGGTTGTACTTTGGCACAGCGGCGCTTTGAGCTAAATGCTAACGTCAGCACATGCTCACTATGACAACAACCTGATGGTGCATTCATGTGCTCCTCAGATGGTCCCAGTTCCAGACTTTGGTGTGTTCATGTGCTCTCAAGTTGTAAAGTGGAAACAACATGGATGCTATTAATGATAGAGCAGAGCAGGGTATGTTATACGCTAAATCAGTTTGTTGACTACCTGACTTGTTATCAGGGTTAACCTGCAGCCCTGGAGCTGCATGTGGCTCCCTGAGGCTTTAACAATTGTTGTTGTTGTCTTCAACATTTTAATTTTCATTTGTCATTTTGTAGGCTTACAGTTATTTTTACATTCTCCAGCTGTAAAACGTGTAGCTTTTTCTGGTGGCTAGTCTCGAGTCTTTACCCAAAAAAAGAAAACAAGTCTCAGAGGAACATGTAAAATTTAACAGTTGTAGCTCCTGACAGATTATTTTTGGGGTTTTGGGAGTAAAGGTTGCAGACTCCTGCTCTACGTGGACAGCAACTAACGGTTACAACCTAATAAAGATACAACATTAAACATGAGCAAAAACACAACATGTGAATTAATAAAAAGTTTACTTGTGTCTGTCATATTTCTGCATACATGACGTCAACATCAAGACAACAACTTGGCAGCTTCTGTAGCAACATTTTCTCAGACTTTCTGAGTTGTTGTTCCAACATGAGGGGGCGTTCATGTGAATTTTTCCAGCCAGGAATTCATTTTTCAGATTATTCTGACACTGCATGAATGCAGGATTACTAATAGACCTCATGACAGACAGCTGTAGAACTTCTCAATGATGATGTCTGCATATATAAAATTTGGAGCATGCGCTGTGTGTTTTAATTGCGATCTGTACAATAGTTGTTGAGACATTTCACTCATTTCATCTCATTTTGAGGAATGGAGGATGAACTTCTACATTTTTAGGTGAAATTTAATGCCTATTTTCACATTAAATGAGCAGCAGTAAAACAATAGTAGCAGTAATAAAAGGATCAGTCAACTAAAAGTAGATGTGTTAACAAATAGAGTAGTAACAGTGATACTTGTACCAGCTGCAGTTGTAGTATTTACAGTGGTAGCTTCAGTAATAACAGCACTTTAGTAGTTGTGGTAGGAGTAGTTAAAACAGTCGCTATAGTAAAAACAGTACTACTGGTACAAGAAGCACAAGTCACATGAGTATTAGAACTGCACCAGTACAAGTAGTGACAGTAGTTATAGCACTAAAAGTTAGCGATGTTCCTGTCAACTAAACACAAATTTTAATTTAGACTAGTTGACTAGTCTAATAGTAAGAAAAGACTCTGAAAGCAGTTAAAATTGAGCACGTCTTATTAACTGATGATGTTAAACACTGTCTGAAAAAATACTGTGTGTATTAAGAGCCATCTGAAGCCGTTAATCACAGCCAACAATCACCAAATCGTATTTTAAATGTCACTGAAACGTGTGGCACTCTGCACCATGCAATACAAACGTTACACATTAACCTACAAAACATGACAACATCTCACTAAACACTTCAACTTTTCAGACTGAGCAGGATCACAGGGGGGGTTAACAACATTGTTCAGCCGACGTTAGCCGTCAGCTTGCTACACAGTGTGGCTAACGTTAGCAGTGCTAGCAGCAGCAGCAGCAGCTCTGCCTGCAGGTTAACGTCCGTGTCTGTGCTGAACGTGCTCACGTGTTGCTCCAGTCGAGTGGTTGTATATCAGTTTATTCTGTCACAGTTTACATTCAACATTATTTACATTTTCTAGATTAAAACACTGACAAACCTCGCTGGTTTTACGAGCTGAGGACGATGAATTTATCAGCTTTGAAGTTATTTTTCACATTACATGAGCATCCAAAATAATAGAGTTCTATTAATATTAGTTTTTATATATATTTTCTTATTATAAGAGCTACATTGCTTGTCAAATATTCTTTTAGTCTGTCACTCTCTTATGGTATTGAATGATGAATTATTCATGACTGATAGTCTGTATTAAAGTAAATGTGACATTATGAGCATTTAATGTTCAAATATCATAAACTGTTCCCTCATCATCAATGGTGCTGATCGATCAGACATTTTTATCTGTGTATTGTGCATTTGTAAATACTTTAATATGATTTTTTTATTAGTTTAAAATGATCAGACTGACATCACTGGTGTTTTTCTCTTCACTATTTATTATTCATCTTCTTGGAAGCAGCTTTTTAAGTGTTTCTGTGACCTTGCGGCTGATTTATGGCTCAGCTTTAGGTCGAGTAGAAGCAAACTCAAAGAGAAATGTTCTTTTTTATTGACTTGCATTTGAATGAGGAGACAGACTGTCAGAATCCAAGGACACAGTGAACATAAACAAGTCTGTTTCCACTCAGCCTCAGGATTTTGTGTTGACCTGAACGGTTTCAGCTGCTCGCAGTAATGACAGTAAAGTGCAGATGCTCCCAAAATCCTCAAGTGAACTTTAGACTTAATTAACATGTTTTAGTCTTAATTAACATGTTTGCAAAAGCGGTGTTTTGCCCCAACTAGCCAGCCGTGACTGACATGTATTTTCTATCTTCACCATCTTACAGCCAGAAGACATCCCACTTCTTTTTGTTTTGGTTTGGTTTCTTTTAGCTATTTTTGGCATTTTAGTCTTTATTGACAGGAGAGAGACAGGAGAAGACATGCAGGAAAGGGCAACAGGTCGGAATCAAATCCATGGCTGCTGTCTGCATGCTACAAAACTCTGATTGGCTCCCTGGTTGTGAATAAATTTTCCCTATAAAGTTTCTCAAAGATGGTTTCTGTCGTGTTAGGTGGTTCTGATGATATAAAAAGGGAGTTTCACGCCACGTATTCGAGTCAGACGTCCAAATGACGTCACCAGAGCGAGATGGCAGCACTCGTATCCAAGGAAACTAAAAAAGAAGGAGGGGTGTCAGACTTTGACACCAGCTCTACTGAAGCCTATGGGAGAAGCACACTAGAACCCAACATATCTACATATCTAAAGAAAATGAAAGAACACCCTTCAGAGAACAACATACTGACTGTTTTTTCCAAACATTTGTTTACATCCTGTTGATCTTTAAGAAGCATGATTACATCTCCTTTAAGGTTCAACTGGCACCCGGAGAACAGACTGTTCTATGTGATGTAATGTCCCTCCTTGTTTTTCAGCGTCCGTCCTCGTATCCTGCGGATTTTGGCTTCATTTCTGCTCAGCGGGAGGAAGTGAATGTATGTCAGTGTTCCAACATTCCAGACAGGAGAACAGCCATGTAAGAACACAACACGAGACACATCTGAATCTCCGAAGAACAAACAGGATGATGTCTGGATCGAGTAATTATGGCTTCAGATTAAACAGTACACAGAAATAAGGGGTCCAAGGGTTCTACCCAAAACCATTGTCTTCTGAAGAACCCTTTATTTTGAAGAAAGGGTTCATCAAGGGTTCCACCAAGAACCCTTTTCATTCAAAGAATCCTTTTTGGAAGAAAGAGTTCTTCAAGATTGTTGAAATCCTTGAACTCTTTTTATCTAGGGTTTATTTTTTTGTACCATAATATAATAGGTTCTCAGTAGAACCCCTTGAGTGTGTTCTAGATAATCCCCTTGTGATATAAAAAGGTTCTTGGTAGAATCCGTAAGTGTGTTCTGGATAAAATCCTTAGAATATTTAAAAGTTCTCGCTGAGTCTGTTCTAGCAAAAACACTGGAATATAAAAAGGTTCTCTGTAGAACCCTGAGTGGGCACCCATAGAAGGTGGACAATTTCTGGATAGGACCTCCAGAGAGGGTTCTAGGTGGAACCACTACAAAATAGAGGGATTCTCCATAGAACCTCTAATAGGGGGTTTGTGGGTGAAACCTTTCACAGATGGTTCTAG
Source organism: Lutjanus campechanus (assembly GCA_027495735.1). Lineage (NCBI taxonomy): Eukaryota > Metazoa > Chordata > Actinopteri > Lutjaniformes > Lutjanidae > Lutjanus > Lutjanus campechanus. Next base: position 12,240 of record JAJHUR010098017.1, read on the forward strand.
ATATAACCCTTTACGTTGGGTTCTAGGCACAGCTCTCTGAAAGGGTTCCAAGTGGAACCCTTATAAAAACAGGATCCACAGACACACACTTTAAAAACAACATGTACTTCCTGTAACTTCCTGTCACTTTTTCAGTTCAGACACTATAAAGACTTTTTCAGCTGATCACTTCTATAATAAAACATCACACTGTTCCTCAAACCCTCCAGAGATTTGTTCCTCCTCTAAACTCTAGAACAATAGAACTAATCCTCACCATCTGGAGAACAAAGCTCGAGTCGTTTAGGATGTGATTTAATGTGGGCGGCGGCGTGCAGCTTCTGACGCCACAATCATCAACTCCGGACACTCTGGACTTCTTCTGCTGAACCGAAGCTTCAGAACGACAAATTCCAGGAAAATTCAGAATCATCCAGTTAATTAATGCTGGTGCTGCCTGTCTGATGTGTTTTATGGACCGTTTGTGAGAAAGACGCAGAGTTTAATACAACACGTCAGCTTCCAAAAAAAATCATCATGTTCTGATTTTCTGCACCGTTTCCACATTTATTAAAACTAGTTGTTCTACTACGACCAGTCCAGCGACGCTGCTCGAGAGAAAGAACGTGTTATCAGAGTCTGAACAGGAAACGTGTTTGTTGAGATAAGAGAAGAAGAGTCACTGTTAAAGCAGATTAGGATCAGCTGCACAGAACCGGATCATCATGTCATTACAGGGAAATATGTCAAATATTTCTAATGGCTCACATTAAATGATTCGTTCACCCAAATAAAAATAAAACATTTTCTGCACTTACCAGATAGTTTTGCTTTTATTTGTCTTTTTTCAGTTGTGAAACATCTTTCTTCACAATAAAATGGAGCTTTTAGCTTTTATTAAGGTTACTTTTTATCAACGAAACCTTAACTCTAATACATTTTCACATTTGCACAGAGATAATTAATTTTTCTTTCTTTCATTTTTCTTTTCCTTTTTCTGATTTAATAAAAATATGCTGGGTGAATGTTTTATGACAACATTTGTAAATATTCTCTTTTCATTACTTTTGTTAATAATGTATTATTTTACTCTTTTATGTTTTTTACAATAGTGCAGTGTTTCATTTTATTCATGATTAAGCACTTTCTGAATCACTTTTACTAATCAATCTGTGTTGTAATGAATTTTTTACATTTTAGTATTTATATTTAACTGCTCTGGACAAGAATATACTGTATATGTGATATAGATATTTATTATTTATTCCTAAAAATGTAATTCATCCTTCTACATTCTCTCCTTTCTTGTTATTTATCCAGGTTGGCATTTTAACTTCACTCGTGCCCCCACAGCACCTATTAAAAGTGCTGCGTTTTTAATCAAACCTAACCGTAACGCTGTGGCCACCACCGAGTAAAATCCTCTCACTTCCACTGTGAAAGATCTCAGAGAACTGGTCAAATTAAACCAAAGCTGTCTGCGTGGCTGCACATCACAAAAGGTAAATTATATTCATGTTAACATGTTTAATTTGTTCCAAAACCAAACGTGCTGTTTAGACGTCACTGCTCCCAGCAAAGAAATAGTCCAGCACATAACATCCCTGCAACAGGGTAACTTGTTGCTTTCAAACACATGAGATATAACATGTTAGTTAGTGAGCTTTAAGAATGTAGACCAGAATATTCAACACCAACGTCAAGGCGGTTCTCCTGTATGAATCCGAGACGTGGAGAGTGACCAACACCGCCACGGACAAACTCCAGACTTTCATCAACAGATGCCTGAGACACATCCTTAAAACCAGGAGGCCCGAGAAGATCTCCTACACCAACCTGAGGGAGAGGACCAACCAAAACCCCGTCAGCCAAGATGTGAAGAAGAGAAACAAGGGAGGCCAAAACAGACCTGGAGAAGATCAGTCGAGAGCGAGAATGTCAAGTAAGTCAACAGAGCAAAGCTAGCTGTTTCCCCCCATACAGTTTAAGAAATGAACTGATCCTCCAGGCCCGAAGAGAGAAGCTAACATGGAAGCTAAGCTAACTGGGTGCTAACAGAAGATTCAAATTTACTGTAGAGACATGAGGGTGACATGGCATTTTTGCTTCTTCTTTTATCATACCTTAATCATTGTTTATTTACTACAATCAACAAACAACAGTAACAACAGCTGCCATGCACAGATAGTGGAGAGCAGAGTTGGGCAGTTATTCTTCATGATCTGTGTTAGATCACATGATCACATGATCAGGAAACTGATCAGGCTGCCGTGGGCCAGACACAAATGAAATAAGGTCCTAATAATGGCCAAGTCAGAACAGAAAATTCCTGTTTCTGGAGGACAGTGACTTATTGATTAACACACTAACAGGGAAAATATAGAATGAAACTCTATCTTCACCACAGTAAAACTAATGCAAACATGTAGCACGACAGGAATGTGTGTGTGTGTGTGTGTGTGTGTGTGTGTAGTTGAATCAATGTAGTATTTCTGCTCAAAGAGGAAAACACGTGATGTGTTTCAATGAAAACATAGAAGGAAAAAATCTGCAGTCGGAGCCAAAGCACACGTGCAGCTGCACAGCCGCAGCTCCATGTTGACACAGTGGTGTTGAAGTTGTGTCTCAGTATCATATGGATACTTCTGCTGTTTGTGTGCGGTGGAGAAAAAACACCAACACGCTGCTTCACCGTCCCTCCTGTCCATTTGTTACTATGGTGAAACGAGGCAGAGAGGAGCAGAGAGGAGAGACACGGAGCTCAAGGACGCCACATATTTAGTCTGAGCTGGTGATCATCGAACGCAACAAACCAAACTGGTGCAAAGGTTGTGGGAAAAAAAAGAAAAAAATCAACACACTGGTCGACGTTTATATCTGCTGTGACTGCAGTGGTGTTAAAGGAAACCTCATGTAAAATCCATCGAACTCCTCTGAGTTTAAAGCGCTTTAAAAGATTTACTGGCTCACAGAAAATTAATTTACAACAATTAACCAATCAGTGGTACAAAAATGACTCATGATCATTGCTTCAAATTTCTCAAATTTTAATATTTTCTGCTTTTGACAGATTTTGAATGAATATGAATGAAACCGCCACAGAGGAAAAAAATAAATAAAGACTGGGACACTACCTTTAACTAAATGAAGCGGGTGGACAGTGATTCCTAGTTTTTTTGCATCTCAGAGACAGAAAGACGAGGTAACAGCAACAGAAATAATGAGTGGTAACCACAGCAGCACTACCAATCACAGGTCAGCAGAGGTGAGAAGTAACTAAGTACAAATACTTCAGACTAGTTAACGGACATGACACACTCAATTTAGGACATTTATCAGACTTCACACAGGTCCCTCTGGAGACACTAAAGACCAGTCGACTTCCTCAACACCTGGAAACACACTTTGATGTGGAAACTGGTGAATTTTCCTTTAAGAAGTCCAAAAGAAGTTTTATTCTTGTGTACCCAACCCACAGCCCGAACTCCCACGTAAAGTCCTGAGGACGTGACCTCAAGAAAGACGTAAAAGAAGTAACAAGACAAAAAAGATATAACAAGACAAAAATGACATAACAAGATGAAACAAGACAACAACATAAAAAATGTAACAAGACAAAAATGACAAAACAAGACAAAATAAGATGGAAAAGACATAAGAGGACAAAAATTACGTAACAAGACAAAAACAACGTAAAAGACGTAACAAGGAAAAAATGACGTAACAATAGAATAGAGATGCTACGAGCTGGGGGACAGAATTGAAAGTTAAAAAGAAATCACAGAGTCAAGTGAGGACCTTTATCAGACTTCACACACAGGTCCCTCTGGAGACACTAAAGACTTTACATATATACAGTCGACCTCCCCAACACCTGGAAAAAGACTTGATGTGGAAAACTGGTGGAATTCCCCTTTAAGAAGCCCACCAAGTTTAATTCCTGCGTACCCAACCCACATCCCAAACTCCCAGATACAGTCCTGAGGACGTGACCTCAGTGTTGTTGTTAGGACTGAACTTCAGCTGCTTGTGACTGTAAATGATCTCTGAACTCAAACTCTGCAGGCTGAGCTGTCCGACACTTCTGATAACAGTTAAAGGTGTCGCAGTGAGTCACACGTGTTGAACATCGATGTGATTTACGTTCTGTTTGTTCTACACGAGTCTCCAGGACTCCAGGACACTGTAACTCGGCTCATTATTAATCACCTTCTGAATTAGTCATTAGTCTGACTAATTCATGGTGAAAATCTGGCAACAACAGCAACAACAACAACAGAGACACTGCAGGGATGAGCTGCAGGTTAAAAACAGCAACACAACAAATGAGGAAAAACATAAAACATAACACGAGTTATATCACAAAGCGAACAACAGATCAATCACACAAAGCTTCTGTATCCTGTCATCACAGAGCTGCTTCATAAATAAGAAACCCTGAAGCTTCTACAGCCTGTAAGACAAAAGACCGGGTCAGGACAGGAGAATTAATCTGGGTCACCAAATAAATAAAAGACTGTGGAAGAAAATCTGCAAAACTGAATATTTATATCTGTGGTACATCTATAATGAAGCATTCAAACTGTATTATTTTACTGTTAATTCCGCCTGAATGCATTTATTTTGTCTCATTTATGAAGGAGGCTAAAAAGTCCCACACTGTTGAGAAAACTCAAAATTTCTTACTTAGACCAACAGATTTTTTTGTTTTTTGTTTTATTGAGATAATTTACTTTTCTTCATCAGATTAACTTTCAATTAATACATTTTTTCTTAAAGTGATACTCCATTTTGTGAGAATAAGCCATTTTGTATGTACTCACCATTATGCCGATGTGATGATGGGTGAAGGTCTTCAGTTCACAAAACAATCCTGGAGTTTTAGGAGAAACAGGGTAGCAGCCTCATCCAGTACAATGGCAGAGATCGGTGACCACGGATAAAACGTTAAAAATAGCACACAAAAC
>JAJHUR010098019.1:1779-28803 GCA_027495735.1 Lutjanus campechanus
ATTTACATTATTTATTTGACTAAGGTGGCGGAGCTGAGCTCCGGGGTGGCGGCGCTCCGGCCCACTTTAACCCCTGCATTTAACTAAAACGTTCTTTTTGCTCGACAAAAGTGAAGTAGTGAGAATATCTCCAAGTGAAGAAACTCAACTTGGACTCCGCCCACAGCGCGTTTCCTCCCCCCCCCTCTCTGACACAGGAAGATTCAGGACTACACAACACTGCACTGCAGCTCTCTCAGTCTCTAGCCGAGACTGTAAAATAACGTAAATAACGCAGTAACGCATCATGTAGTAACGGTAACGGAGTTACTGAATTTAAAAAATAACGCGTGAGAGTACTCGTTACTGCCAAAAATAACGCCGTTACAGTAACGCGTTACTTACTAACCCCCCAACACTGCTGGCCGGAGAATAGGGTGTTCTATTGCATAGAGATCAGTTATCACCAAATGTGGTGTGTCCGCACCAATAAGCATACCTTCGGTGACTCTCTCAGCCCAAATCAGCCCAGCAGTTCACTTCAGCTCACTTCAGTTCCAACAACCCGACACAGAAGAAAAAACTACCATCCTGTCACCGTCCTCTGGCTCTGGTGGATCAAACATGTCTGGACATGTCAAATATAGCTGCTAGACAGAGCGTCCATGTTTCAGGTTGTTTTCGAGTTGTGTAGAAAAAACAGGTTTTGCATATGACCCCTTCTTTTTATTTAGGATTTTTCAGCATTTCAGTTCTAGGACTGCACATCAGAGGCATTCAAAAATATTTACTGCTACTACTACTACTACTTATATAAATGTGAGATACATTTTTGTTCATAGGGATGTTTGACCACTGATGAGACATTTTTTTCCAACACTGCATCACTGCACATACAAACACTAACACAGAAATACATTTTGCTAATATGCTGCTTGTTTTAATATGAGACACTTCATCGCTCCTACAAGTCACATCTGTTTTGCAGAAGTTGACTTCCTCCCAAAGCTCCCAAAGACTTGATAGCTCCGTCAGGGTTAAACACATAGCTCGCACACACACACACTGACACACACACACACACATGCAAACACACATACATGCACAGTGCACTGAGACTGTGATGAGTCAAATTGAGGGTTGCTAATTATAGCCTGGGGAAAGTTTTGCCTTTTTGCTCGTCATCAGCTCTCTTTGGGAAGAGCAGAGAAAGAGAAGCTGCTGGTGGGGGGTTGATGGGAGGTGGGCGGCGGCTTCATTCTCTAGGCATCCGGCCTGTCCTCTTCCTCGGCCGTGTGTGCTCATCGCGCACGCTCCTCGCATCTGGACCTCTTCAACAACCCCCACCCCCAAAGCTCTGCCTCCTTCCACTGCTTATATTGTCTTTCTTTTCGGTTTCGCATAAGGATATGTTTTCTTTTATCTGACTTGTCCTGTTCTCCTTTTCTCATCGGGTGCACACGACCGCTGGTTGTTCCAGAGCATACAGAGGGAATGTGTGATCCAAAGGTGTACTGAAATTGTTACATTTTATATTAATTAGCAATATTAAGAAACAGTTTGGGAAGCATTTTCTTCCTTAAAGGATAAGACGGGTGTAATTCTATATTTTGTTATTGTCAACAAATCCCATGAGTAAACCAAAACCAACAATATGGTGTGTGGTCTGTGGCTTCTACCTCCAAGACCACTGGTTCCTGCTGAAGACTTTAAAAGCAGCTCACAAAATGAAAAAAAAATGAATACTTTTTTTTTTAATGACTGATTTAAAAGTTAATGATTCAGTAGTTTTGTTACATCCTGAACCAAACACTATAACATTTTAGTTGATAATTTAATATATTCACAAAACAGCCCATGTTTCAGTAATGATTGTTTTGGTAGTGACAGTTGTACAAATGTTATATTTCAGCTGCTATTTGTCACATTATGGAATTTTAACTGACATGGAGTTTATACTAAAATATTTTTGATTGAAAAATTGGGCTAAAATTTTTCCTCTTCCTCATATTAAGGACTAAGTGTTCCCTTTTGTCACTACCAAAACATCAGCATCATGTTTCAGTAGTGACAATTTAAGCTAATTTTTAGCCTCAAAGATGCTAGTTAGTACATGGTTGGCTAGCACAGCTGTGCACACATAAGAACTATATTTTCTGAATTAAAAAACAAAAAAAAAGTACAAAATAAATGTATACTTTCTTCAACTTCACTTTCAGAAACATTAAAAAGATTGTCTTAAAAATAATAATGGAAAAATTTGCAAAAATTACTTTAGTAACATTTTCATGAGTTTGAATTTAGGGGTTAGGGTTCGGGACAGCTACGCCCTGCAATTCAAAGTACCCTACAAATTACTGTTTTAGATATATTAGGCTCAATGCTATCTCAAATTTTATTTTGGACTCCAACACATAATAGGAGGATCTTAGCAAACATCTAACATTTGCACACTTAAATGCTTTCTGAAATAGTTTTTTGGTTGCGTGACTGCAGTTTGCACCAATTCGGTAGAATGGCTGTAAAGATTCTCCTCTCAGATAACTAAATTTGTGTGTTAAATTCAGTTTGAGGTCAACTACAAGTCTTAAAAGCCAATAAGTAAAGGTTTTTGAAGTCTCTCAGTAAAAAAAAAGAAAAGAAGAAGAAGAAAGTGGGAAACGGGATGGGCAATGGAGCGAGACGCCTCTTTCCTGTGTTTGCATGTTCTCAGGACCCCAGTGTGATGTCAGGGGCATGGTGGTGGTGGGAGATGTAACTTGGGGAATAGGGGTGTCAGATATATCCAAGCCTGAAGCTGTTAGTCCAGAGGATCCTCCAGAAGCAGGATGCAGCCCCGCTATCACCCTGCTTCCCGTGTGAATGGAAAACCCAGATCCAGGCTCAGTCCCGGGGATCCCCCCTTCACACATACACACAACCGCCACATCCCCAAAGCCCACCAGGCCCTGGCACCACACATCCACCTCCTTCAGCCCTCCCCCTCGCCTCTGCTTTCCCCCCGGCCCCTAATTGCTTTTATGCCTTTATTCTCACAGTGTGAGAAGTTTGACAATGTACATAAACGAAATTCCAGAATAGCAGCGGGATATGGAAAAAGCACATGTGGAAGCAGTTTGTCGCCCCTCTGGAGAAGACTGGGAATCTGCAGTTTTATAGATTTGTTCTGAGCAGAGAAGGATGTCGCTATTAAAGCTCAGGGCCCACTTCCACTTGTTTGTGCCTTGCAGGGACTCAATCCTTTCTTTTTAGGCCTTGTTGCACTACACATGGCTGTGTTTAGTGGACTGAACTGCCCATGTGTTCGTCACTGATTTATGCAGCTCCTTGTGTAACTACTTGGCTTCATGCCAGTTCACTGTAGCTGAAAATGTTTTGTATCCAAGCAAAGAGAATTCCTCATGAAGAGTGTATGAGCACTAATCAAGTAATAAATGTTCAAAAACTGGTCCTATGGAGTAAAATTATGAACAGGCTAACATCAACACTTGAAGGGATTTTTTTTTTCTCTGGAAAGTATGAAACAAAACTGAAAACAGACTAACAGTAACCAAAAGTAATACTTCTCCAAAACATATGGAACAAAATAGAAAATATGCCAACACTTCAACCATGGAATTAAATTAAATAGAACTGCTCACATTTAAAAATAACATTTATTCAGAAAGTATGGAATAGGTATGGAACAGCATTAAGAATGGGGAAACCCTGACACATGAATAATTCTCTGCATCATATAGAAAAACACTGACACTAACACTGACAGTTTAAAAGCTGGAAAGTATGGAACAATACTGAAAACTGGCCAGAAGCATCAAAAAGTGATTTTTCTGCAGTCAGTATTAAATTAAGTAGTAAATCAAATCAATAACAGCTAACACAGACGTTTAAAAATAATATTATTTCTACTTTTTAAAAAAATATGGAATAACATTAAGGGCTGGTTGTTAGTGACACTTAAAAATAATATTTCTCTGAACAAAATTGAGTGTGGAGAATATTTCTAACGTTGGAGTCTGGCTAACAGCAACACTCAGAAGTAATATTTGTCAGAAAGGTGTGGAACAACTTGGACAACTGGCAAATAGTAGCCATGTTTCTATCTAACTGTCAAGCAATTTGAAGCAAACCTTTTTGGCGAAATTATGTGAAAAAGAAAAAATAGAAAATGCAAATTGGGAATGTTTCCATCAGCTGGTTCAGAGCGAAAACACCAGGCCAGGGATACCACGCCACTTCTGCAAAACGGCAGGAGAACAGTTAATAAACGATTGACAATAATGTTATTTATCAGATAAAATGACTAAAACTCCCCTTCGTGGGATAAACAGTGTGAATAAACTTATTTTCATTGTGAATTACAAAATGGTCAGAGGGTCAGCTGGCACCCAATCAGGGGCCAGATTTGGGCCACTAGCTGAGTATCCCTGCACAAAGCGTAGTTTCAACAGAGACTGGCAGCAGGCTACATTGAAAAGAGTAGAAAAGTAGAGGCCACGAACCGGAAACAAATTTATTTGCCAACCAACAATAAACCTCAAAGAATTAGAAGAAACAAAAGCAGTCACCTTGGCTATCTAAGAGAGAAAAAACACGAGGGGTCTTCAGGAATTTTTATCAATTGGGCGAGCTGTAATTATTCCTTCATGGACAGGGCTGGGTATTAAAACTCTGTACTGAAAAGACTGCAGTGGGGATCCCACGGGACCCAGTGCATGCAGGATTGGGCCTATAGGTTGTAAATATTTAAATAGTTTTTGTTCTTATCCTTCCCTTTTTTATATATTAAACTTGTTTACTTCAAATATACGATATCCCTGTAGTGAGTAGACGTGTCCATTTAATTGAATAATTGTAATTAGTATTAAGTATGAAAGTAATTATGCACTAGAATGGAATTTTGCCAAGTAATTCCCAACAGGTGTGCATCTCTTTATTAATACCTGCTGGAGTGGAAAAGTCACAGACTCAGTGGAACTCTGTCACTGTGCAGGAGTGAATAGTCAGAATGTTTGTGGGAGTGGGCACCGAGGTACTGACTGAAACATCCCAGCACTGAGTCAAACCACACATGCATTTGATCCTTTTTGTACCCACATCTAGAAAACAATGACTATGGGGTTCTGCTCACAGCCGATCACCACAAACTTTCTTTCAACATGTGATTGGCCCACTACCGCAGCAGCTTCAGCCCACACAGTCTGTAGTGTGGTGAAGTCGAGCGCAGTGTATTTGACCTAGATGGCAGTTCAGTGTGATGAGATGCCACCAAAACATTTAATAGTAGTTATACTACATGTGGTGTCTGATAAAGATATGAAAGGATTATTATCCTCACCTGGTGTAGCAGGATCAAATGATTGCTTGTGTGTGTGCATGTGCGAGTGTGTGTGTGTGTGATCAGTGGACCTGCATCTTGACTGGATCTAATCTCTCATATTACTGGACTGATCAGTGTAATATTCACTGTGCACATGTATGCTGAAGGACCTCTGTGAGCCACAATTTTGGAAAAAATGGAAAAATTACCTTTGAGCTATTATGTTTTTATAGTCGGAGGCATTATGTTTTCAGGTCATCCTATTCTTGTGAACACGATATCTCAAGAAGGCCTCGAGGGAATTTTTTCAAACTTGGCAAAAAATTACCACATGGACTTCACAAAACACATTTTGGGCCACAACTCAAGATTTCATGCGCTAATTTGGACAAAATTACACACAAATATCTTATAGGATGAAATGATGAGGTGGTGACATTTTAACCATTGAGAGCTGACTTCTCACTCTTCTTAACTGTCCACTAGGGGGCGCAAGTGATCAACAACTGCTTCAGTTTGAAATCTTGTTTCAGCTCGGGACGATGTATGTGGGGGTCACGTTTATGTTGGCAGAACTTTTCAAATCACCGCTGGTTTCATCTAGCAGCTGCGGTGGCATTGCAGTAGGTGCTTCACCATCTGTTGCCTGGTGGGGATCTAAACTCTGCTGAATGACCTCTTCTGGTTTTAGGAATGCTTCCATTTACATGAATGGTATCGAATACAGTAGAACTTTTCTAATGCAATACTTCAATACTACAATACTAACAATGCAGCGACACAAACACAGCTAGCGACACTGAAAGTGATATTTGTACAAAAAGTTTGTGACAGAATTGAGAACTAACAGCAATACAAAGCCTGATTTTTTTCCTAAATGTATGGAACAAAACAGAACAGGCTAAAAGTAACACTTTAAAAAAGTATTTGTGCAAAAGAACATGGAACAACACTAATACTTAAAATATTTAAAAGTTTAGCGAAACCAAATGGGTCAAGTGGAGGGTAACATTCTGAAAAAAAGGCCTTTTAGGTATTAAATATGTGTATGTGGGAGTATGTGAAGGATTTTGTTTTATTTGATTATTGTTGTATTATCTCCTTTTATTTGCCAAAAGCAGCAGCCTGATCCACTATTGCTCGCGTACAAATTCAGTGGGAGCTAAAGGATTTCATCATCCTAAACACTATTGAGGAACCTCAGTGACTGTTCAATAGCAGGTGATAAAACAGGCTCCAAACAGCAGCATTATGGGTGTATGTGTGGGCCTATGCTGACAGATTAATATCCTTATTAAATCCCTGTTTAAAATAGCTACATGAATGGAATGTAAAGGCATTCACTGAGGATTAACATAATGCAGCGTTCTGAGTAGCAGTGTGGGCACTGTTTACTGTCAGACACACTCTTTCTAGAAAAGTCCTATTGACCTGCTCCGCAATTTGGCATTTGGACATGAAGCAGATTCCGTCTTCTATACCTTCTTCTCTCCTCCAGCTCCAGTCCTCCGAATCCATCTGAATCCACGCTTGCCGGAAGTGATGTCCTGTTTGCTGCTGTTTAACAGCAAGGGAATTTGACTCTTATCACTCTAAGGAGGGAGGCCGGGGGGATGGAGCGTAGGTGGTAAAGGTACAACCAGCTCCAGATGTCGGGTCTGCGGGTAAAAGCTCCCCAGACTGTGAAGTATAAATCTGATGACTGAGGCTGTAAAAACAGGTTCTCCCCGTGTCTTTAATGGCATCCCACAACCTCTCGGGTCACTGAGATTATTGCTCTATCTTTCACCGGTAAATAGTTGGCACTGCAGCCGTCCAGCTGGACCATGTGGAAACATTCCTCAGCAGCGCTGCTTTCACAACAGGAATGTTAAAAATGTTTATCATCTGTAGGTATTTTTGTCTTGTCTTGTTTGATTTGTAAAACATCTTTGAGTAGTCTTGCAGGGGGCACAAATTCAATTTACTGTTTCAACATTAGTGGTGCTGGTTGCTTTATTTATTCTCCGATCTCCACAATTCAATTGTGTCCTGATGTCAGATTTGGAAATTGCGATAATGTCATATTACATTGGCATTTATTCATTTAGCATGCGTACAAATGAGGTACAGGGACTCCTTAAAAACTTGATATTTTGGCAGGATTGGCGTGGTTTTGCAGGACATAGCACTGCATGTAGCAGTAGATGAGTTCAGAATGTACGTGCACAGTTGGACTGAGTTTCAAAATATAGGCTAATTTTATTTCTAAAGCTTGGGAAATTAGCATGAAGTAACATCTAAGCGCAAGAAAATTACTTTTTTGCGAGAGAGAGAGCAACAGAGAGGCATAGAAGTGGAGTAAATACACTCAGAAGAGGTAGGTCGTTAAGTTCTTTTTGAAGACACAGACTGATTGTGCTGACTGAATCAAGTCCAGTGACTCATTCCACCACTGAGGAAGCACAATGTTAACATTCTTATTTGTCAGATTGATTCAGATTTTTTTTCCCCCCATTAGGATCTGTTCCTTCATCAGCATTGAGACAGAAACCAGCTCTGTGCTAAAACAATGCAAAAGGCTGTGTTTGCTGAGGGCGCGCAGATGACACAGGATCCAGGAAATCTACATTGAACTTTAGACGATTAATGAGACACCGAAACATTGCACAGCTGTTGATTAAAAGACTGCAGACTGCAGAGTTATCAAATCAGCAATTAATTTATCTTTTTGGGCTATGCTTTCCAGGTAAATAGTAGAAATAAAGTTAGGGCTGGGTATGGTTCAAAAAATTACAATACCAGTACCAGTACCCTTAAAGTGATACAGATACCAATGAAGTACTTAATTTGGTACATTTTTCTAAAGGATTAGCTGCAAGCAAAGCCATACAAATAGTCTTTTTTTTTCTAAATCTGGGTACAAAAACAATTGAATGCATTTACCGTTTGACTGGAGAAGTTTCGATACTACTTGGTACTGGGTTTTTTCAGTACCTTGAAGGTATTGAGTACCAATGCCCAGCTGTAATTATGGCATTCAAAAAATGAAGTAATCAACCAGGAATGTGCACATATTTCATTGACCGGCGAAGGGGACCGCATTCTGACCAAGTATATGGCACTAGAAGCTGGATGGTGTAGTGACTTCTTGCAGTAATAGTTAGATAATGAGTAAAAATGAGGGGCAGACGTTTAGCTCAGTTGGTAGAGCTGAGTTCGCTGGTTCGACTCCCACCTTCGGCCCTTTGCTGTGTGTCATCCCCTCTCTCTCTGCCCCGCTTCCTGTCTACTCTCCAGCTGCACTATCCAATAAAGGCACAAATGGCCAAAAAATAACTTTAAATAAATTTAAAAAAAGTAAAAGTAAAAATAAGAGCAAATTAACACAGTTATTTGAAAGGAAGCCATCACAGACCCCTTCAGCTGAGCAGTTTATACTCTGATAACATGACGACTGCTGGTTGACTAGGAAAATCTTTAGCTGGGGGCACCCCTAATTTTAGCAACATTAGGCAAGAATAGGTATTTTTAGCAATATCGACATCCCTATATTTTCTCAGTTCAATTCATTCATACCACTGTCACAAATATGGACACATTTGCTATGATTTAAGTACTTACTATTAAAAGCTGGTGAGTTAACAGCTTTGAACTTTGCCAGCGCAGCCAAAAGAAGGCCAGCTCGTCATCTGTCTTGCCTTTTATTTTGCAAAGCTCTCACCAATGGCTTAAAGCCAGTCGAACATTTACTCTCATCTCTTGCTCTGGCATGCTTTCTTTTTCTCTTCTTAGCTTGTCAGCATCCTCTCTGGTTTCTTTGCCTCTACCATGATGTCCATACAGGCTGCTGAGTTGTTGCTGTCGCCCACTAGCCTGGCTCTAGCGCCCTTTCTGGTGCTGCTCCCCACCAGCATTCCCTACTGGGTCCCCACCACCCCGAGCTTAAAAACCTCCTCCTCCCGGCAGTCCAAAGTTCTTGTGCTAGTGGTGTGAACGCAAACATTCCCCCAATGCTCAAGGCTCCCAGTAGAGTCTAAGCAGAGCCAGCTAGCAGCAGTTAGTGGTTACAAGTAAAGCTCTTTAAATCACCAAGAGTTGAGGCAGAACATCAAAGTTTTTCCATCCATACTTCCATCCAGTTTCTTTCACTTATCTAAACAGGGTATTCCAGACATCCCTCTCCCCAGCAACGCTTTCCAGCTAGTCCTGAGGATCTTGAAGTGTTCCCAGGCTAAGTGGGTCTCCTCCCAGTGGGACATGCCCGTACAACCTCTAAAGGAAGTCATCCAGGAGGCTTCCTAATCTAATGCCAGATCCACCTCAACTGGCTCCTTTCGACCCAAAGCCTTTCTATCTCAGATGTCGGAGTTCCAAAGCTGAGCCCAGCAACCCAACAAGGAAACTCCTTGTAGCCACTTGTGATCGTGATCTCATTCTTTCTGTCCCACCCAAAGCTCATGACCATAGGTGAGGGTCGGAACATAAATTGACTGATAAATTGCAAGTTTTGTCTTCAGGCTCAGCTCCCTCTTCGCCAGAATGGTCTGGTACAACGGACAACATTTTGTCCACAAAATATGATCCAGTTTCACCAAATTCAGTAACATAGTTGGTGGTGTGTGACATAAGTGCCATAAAACGTTATGTGCTGAGATCGTACCCGGCTACCCAAGTTACATTGTGCGAGAACAGGTGTTCAGGGCACAAAGTTGGAGTAACTGAGCCACCATTCTTCCTATCACAAGTAAGTTTACCAAGCGGTTCAGGTGAAACAGTTCCATTATGTTGTTTTTTTACCTTTTTAATGGCATTCTGCCATGCACCAGCCACAAAAATGCATCCATACTGTAATAAAGTCAACCTGGGTACTGTCACTACAGCGCCAGTCCCCTCCTGAGGCCACGAAGAAGGTCTCTGCTCTCTTGTTTTGAGCTTTGTGAGAGATATTTGCGTGCTCACAACTTATGACAGAACTCTCCATTAACATCAAGTTAGCATAAATTCCTCGGAGGGGGGATTTTCCCTCTGAGACACAGATGAAGAGTAGGACCACAAAACCTCCCACAGAAAGTTAAATTGAATTTGGCTCGAGCAGAACATCAAACTGCTGTGAGTCACCAGCAGCAGAGCAGCGGTGTGATCATGTTCAGTGTTCTTCCATACGGTGCCGGAGTCAGCCGGTTTGATGAGACCATGTTGACCTCTCCGTGCCGAAGAGGACACCTTCGGCTTTCTGTCTTCTTGAATCATAAATCTCATCCTCAGAACCAAGTGAGGTTGGCTCCTTTGTTTAAAATACTCTACAGATCCAACTTCATGACTTCTGAGTCACTGTGCTGTAGGGAAAACACTGATGCTATTTCGCATCGCAACATTTCACCATCCAACTCATCTGGTGCCCATCCAGGTTTTCTCTGTTGCACCACACCCTGTGCATCCTCAATGTAAACTGGTTGAACCTCATAAATTCACATACTGAATAACATTATCAGTTGACTAAATTCAAGCCTGAAGCATTTTGTGTAACATTTGTTAACACTGCGCTCTGCTTCACAGTGAAATAAAGTCATTGAAATGCTGTTGGAACATTACTTTATGTACAGTAACTTAGACATCTGAAAATCTTCACTTTTCAACCACATTTTGGCTGATTATAACCAGGACACCTACACCTGCAAATCACCAAACTGGTGCTTGCTGAGAGCAAGTGTGCACAGGAGATATAAGGGAAGATCAGCCCAAAATCAAGCATACATATTTTCCCCCTAACCTGTGTGAGTTCTTCGGCCGAGATATCAGCTGTAGAAATGTCTGCCTTCACTCCAATATCATGGAACTAAATGGCACTCGGCATTTGGTGCTGAAAGAGGCAAAAATTACATCTGAGAAGCTCAACAGTAATGTCTCCCTCCAGAAATCATGACCCAGTTACTCAAGATAATCCACACACACACTCCTGATAGCAGTTTCACGTGCAAACTACTTTCTTTCTGCCGTAGAATCTACCTGAACTACTTTAAGTTTTCTGTTAGAAAGAACGTAGTTCCAACATGAAACTGCTCACGACAACGTCTGTGGAATATCTTGCAGTAAGTGATTTCTAGAAAGAGACATTGCTGCTGATTTTGAATATCTTGTTTGGCACTTTGAGCACCACAAAACAAGTGCCATCTAAATCCATTATATTAGAGAGAAGGCAGACGTCTCTACAGCTGATACCTTCCAAAACTCTGCAAGTCACACCAAAACAACCCGGATGGATAAATAACTTTACAGATAAGAGAAAAAGAGAGGGGAAAAAAAGATTTTTAATTTTTGAGTGAGATGTCCCTTTAAAAAACTGTATGAAATCAATGTGAAAATGGAAAAGTTAGTTTGCAGCTGAAGTTTGCCCTGCTCGGCACTGGTTTAGCTGTGTTTCGAAACCAGAGCACCAAGTGTGAACTGGCTCAGATCCATATATTGCTGCCATATTTGGAAAGGATTAAAAAAATCAATTTGGGCTTTTAATCAGCACCATTGACAGCAATAACTGTAACCGCTAACTGTGTTATAACTGTGTTACTATAAGCCAGTGTGGGTGCCCAGAATAGGTGTAGAAAACTGTATCTGGGCTGATCTTGAGTCTTGAGTCCAGTGTCGAGGTCTGCTGGATTTAAGCTGTTGAGCTGAGCCATTTTTCGCTGCAGCTTCGCTTCATCCTCAGATTCAAAGTTTGTTTTGGTGTGACATACATTCCTCTGCAAAAATACACAGTGAAAATGATCTGTTGATAGTCATATCAACATTATACCAACAACATGACAACTTTCACAGAGGTTTCTACATCTCTATCTGTAGAACATATCACACATGGGTGCAGGGCAGTATTTTTCTAGCATCTTTGTCTCTCTTTTTTTCTCTCGCTCCCTCCCTCCATCTCTCTCTCGCTCTTTCTCTCTGCCTGAACAAATGGGAAAAAAAAGAAATCACCCTGCTCTCAGGATACATCGCTCTTCTTTCCTTCAAAACTCTTCTGCAAACTCAGTGTAGAAAGACAGAGTTGGCAACAGCCGCCCCGCAGCAGAAACGCTGCCTATGTGGGCACTGCTCTCTGCAGATGTTGCAGTCTTTGTTGTCTCCTGCTCTCCACATACCACTTCTTCCAAGTAGGATTCCTTTCCTCAGTTTCTTTACCGTTCTGTGCCATTTTTAATGCACACAAACAACACAGATTGTTTAATAATGAACGTTCAATCTTGCTCTGAAATAGACGGACCTCAATGGACGAGTTGTGTTTTCACAGGATGAATCCAGTTGTTTAGCAAGTTTTTTTACCGATCATTTTGGCAGAACATTGATATTAGACAGTATACTTCAACTACAGGGCGACACAGTGGTGCAGTGGTCAGCATTGTCGCCTCACAGCAAGAAGGTTTATGAGTTTGAATCCCTGAGCTGGCGGGGGGCCTCCCACAGTCCAAAGACATGAACTGGCGACTTGTCCAGGGTGTACCCCGCCTCTCGCGCAATGTCAGCTGGGATAGGCTCCAGGCTGCCCGTGCCCCTTCAAGGATAAGCGGTTAAGTACAATGAATGACGCCGACTATGTTGAACATTTTTTAATGCCAAACACCAACATTTTTGTTTCTACACATGACAACTATGGTGTGGTTAAGGTATGGTTAGGGCAATCATATTATAACAATTTAGCGTCTGGGGGTCAACATCCAACGTTTGGGGGCTTTCGATGTGGCCAGCTGATATCCAAGACACTGATCATTGTTTCCAATCCAATTAACAACTTGAGACACGAGAATGGAGTCGATGAAGGCTAATCTCTAATGATGTCTCTATAAACTGATATCTGCATATAAATGCAGGTTTGTTTTCTTTTTAAAAAGGCTAATACAAAACTAATTCATCATCAGACAACAATGTGTTCCACCCTCTCCACCGGCATGCAACCAAAGCATGCTCAAACTTGAACAGTAAATACAACTCGGACTACAAACAGGAACCAGAATGCCTCTGATATGAAAATCTTGTCTCTGGCCTACAGACTCTGGAGACTCTGCAGAGTCTGTAGGCAGATATGGTCTATCTGTCTGTTTATAGAAATTAAAAGTGGTCAGGGCACATAAACTATAGTTCAGATCAGGGAAAGCTTTTGTTTATGGTTTATTGATTGATTGTGACAGGATGAACTCCAGTCTGCTTCATCAGGGTCATATGGACTACAAATCCACCCACCATCCACCACCCCAATCTCCATATCTTACATTCCACCCTCTAGACTTTATAAAGGGCACACTACTTCCTACCACTGTACTGATCATTGAAACATGTTAATTCCTGATGATAATGGGCTGGTTTTCCTGTGTTTGCTTGACTATGTGCTCTTATGTGAGTTTTGTGGATATTATGATGTCTACCTGAATGCCAAGTCCACCTTAAAACGTCTCTAAATAAATATTTCTGGTACATAAGCAGCAAGAACATTCAACTGCATCAATCTCAAAACGTTTCGGCTATTGTCTCACAACAATTTTGCCTCCGAGGGCAACAGCCAGTGGATATCTGGATATCCAGGCCAAGACTTTTGTTTCCATAAGTCATTGTTTACAGTCTGATTAGCAACTTGAGATGTAAGGATGGAGTTGGAGGCTAATCTCTATAAAGATACAGTTTTTAAAAAGCTAACAAAAAGCTAATTTGTCATTAGATGATAGATTGCATTTTACGCTTATTTTTCTCTCTGCAAAGACTGTTTACCTGCACGCAACAAAAGCCTGCTCAAACATAACTGGTGAACTTCAAATAAAAATGGTACCTGGGTAGTATTCCATTAGGGCTGATAAAAAATTTTAAAAAAGTGAAAAAGACGGGCTTGAATTAACTTTAACTTTCACTCAGAGGCTAAGCCTTCCCACTAGCTAATAATTTAGCCTGGTCTAGTCAATGCTAACTCAAGCCAGGCTAAAACAAGCTTGTATTGTGAGAGTGCACGGAGAACAGAAGCAGCCCAGAACAGAGCAGCTAATTGTTGAAAAAGATGATAGGATGTCACAAAAAGACATGTTCATGTTCATCACGGGAAAAAGGTCAAGAGTGCCGTTAATAACAAAATTCTGTGACGCCTTGCCCAGCTTCAATATCTCACTTAGTAGAGCAATTGCCCTGCGTACTGAGACCTCAGCAGACCACAGCTCTCTAATAATCGACTATCTTGGCTAACTGTGGAGGCTAAACTAAAATCTAGTCCTTTGTTATTCATGCATTCAGTCATCTTGAAAATACTTCTCATTTCTTTATTGTTAAACTAGTATACAGTGTTTTTTTCCCATGGGTATGTGACATGTCAAGTGAGCACTGGTCTTCTGGAAATACTAAGTCCACGAACAAATTGTATGATGAGAACTGTTCTTTATAGATGTTCTTCAGCGTGGAATATGCTCCCCAGCACCATTAGACAGATCAAAATGAGATATTCCTTCAAAAAGTCACTAAAACCAAAATTGCTGAATCACATGTACATTTTTTTATGGCAGTTCTGGATCCTTTTTATTTATTAGGTACGGCATACTTGTGACAATTTTGTTTTTGATTCCATCAGGAAACTGTTATTTGTTGTTATTATAGTTGTTATTTTCTGATCTTAATTTTGGGCTTATACTGAATTTTACTGCCTCTTTGACACTGTGTGATTTTAAATTGATGTCTTTTTATTGTTTGTGTGCGAACCCCTGGAAGACTAACAACCACTATGTGGAAGCTAATGGGGATCCAAATCTTCAGCGGTACTACTGTATGTAACAAAAAGCAACTCCACTTATTGTTTTATTTGAATTTGTTAATAAATGTTTAACCTTGTCAGTAACTATTGATTTTAATATTACCAACTACATAATCAGCTACTCTTTGAAGCATTTTCTCTTTCACTGTTAAACAAGTATCATCTGCTCACTGGCAGTGAGAGTCAGAAACTGGACAGAGAGTAGAATGATCTTGGAGTCGGAGATAAAGAAACCGGAGCAGTTTAAAACACAGCAGAAGGTCATGGTTTGGATTTTTAATGTTCAAAAGCTCCGAGCTTGAATAACATGAGTGAATGAATACATAACTTCAAAACAACTTTGGTACGCTCTTTTTTTTCTTAAATGTTAAGCTTTAAATAAAACAGTGCTGTTGGCTTTTGAAGACAGTAAATGTTTTAAATCATGATTTTCTTTCTTTTTTTTAATCAATACATTCTTTGGAACTGAAGTCAAATTTTAAATTCATGCTTGGTCACATAGGAAAATGTCTGAACTTGTGTTTTCACACAGACAGAAGTGATGAGAGCACAAAAAGAGACTTGACAGAACTGTATTTTCGTGTTCTGTTTCCACTCGGTGGAAATTTTGATGCACAGCTAAATTAAGTTTGACAGTCAACCTCCCACGGAGCAGGCTACTTCAGTGGTATCAGTTACCATGGTTACAGAGCAGGGATTCCTATAAGCCATAGTCATGGAACGGATCTCTCACTTAAATTAGCCAGACATCAAAATAAGTCAGGATTTTCCCTCTGTGCCCTTCCGATACCGGAATATACAGATTTCTGTTTATAGACACGAGGACTGCATCAGTACTGAATCTCGAGCCATGAGTCATGAGACCAGTTCTGACTGTAATATTTGACTGGTTTTTTCAAATGCCTCATAGAGCCTGAAGACATGTAAATTGTGCTGCAAGTTCAAACCTCAGTTGATAGTTGATTAAAGAAAGAGAAATTCTGCCATATAACCCAGTTCCAAATTAATGTCAACTACATGATTTGTATTACATTTAATTTATGTTGTTCAGATCCCACCTGTCCTGGCATTTTGTGATTATTGGCCACTTTCAAGTTGAAGTACTTGTCATGTCAGCACCTGCTCAGCAGGTGTCGCTGTTTCCCATGAGGCAGCAGGGCTCAGTAATAATACCTGGAAATAGTTCAGAACTGAGTTTAATTCAACATGTTGATCAGACTTTCCACAAACCTCAGCCATTCCTGAGAAATGGGACAAATCATGTCCTACCAAAAAAAAAACAACACATGGACAATTATCAATACCAACACTATAATTCACATTTTTGGGTGAAAAATTATTCTTTAAGGAGTTCTATATATGAAATGTATGCAATTTATTAAATGTTTTGGTTTTTCAAATTTCTATACTTTCTCTGTGCCAGAAGACACCCTTGTTCCAAACAAGAATCCATAACTTCATCTTTTATTCAAAATTTGAATGAAAATGTTGGCACTTTCCTACATTTCTGTCAACTCTCTCAGATTTTTTACAAAAACATGATTTAATCAGGCAGAAAATGGTTTAGCTATACACTAAGGACCCCTGTCTCACTTCCTGGTTTGACAAAGCCAGGAATACTGCTCAAGCACTGGTAAACTTTATATTTTCATTAATTCATTCATAGTTCATTAAATAACATTATCAGGTGTGTCTCAACCATAACATGTCAACTCTGTAGCCCTTCTAAATCAAAGCTACATAAGAATTAAAAATGTGTATTCAGATTAGCATTAAGAGAACTAACATTTTGTCGACTCCCTAAGAGATGAAGTTGACATTTACATTAATTTGTAATCACCAAGAGGTTGGCTCGGTACGAGGTTTATAGTCACAAGTTTGATCTTTTGAAATTTCCGAGCATGATTTAGGAGTAAAAATCAACCCCCCTCTCAAAATACAGTTTTGTCCCAGTTCTTAAGAATGAGTGAGATATTTTAGCCCATATTGTTGGGTTGGGGTCAGCGCTGGGTTTAGGATTAGGGGGACAGTGATAGTTAAATTTTGCAACAACAAGGCCGAGGTTTACTGAGGTCGCCTCCAAGGTCAGGATTTATTCCCATGAGGTCACATCTGTCAACTTCCCCTGTGCACAATGCTTTTTTTTTATAAAGCTTGTTTAACAGTAGCATGACATGAAACGTGAGACGGCTAAACATTCTTAAAACAACACCCAGACTTTAAATGGAAGTCAGCGATGATCTTAGTGTATTTGCTCATGTGAAACCAGCCGTAACTGTGCGCTGACACAGAGCCTGTCCTGCACCGCTTCTTGTTTGTTTAGCAGTGCTCTGGCTGTTGCAGCAGGCTGTAGTGTGGTGTGTAGTGTTCTGACTCACTCTGCAGCAGCTGACACTCTGAGCACAGTGTGAAAATGACAGAACTTTGAATGGAAATGGTGGGTCTGTGTCAAATTCCAGTGAGTCACCATTAAGCGGCGTGCATCCCTCTCTCACCTCCCCACATCTGGACGCTGTTAACATTCCTCGCTGCTCGTGGACGCACACACACACACTCAGATTTAAAAAAAAAAAAAAACACTGTTTAAGTGTAGCTGTGCACATGCTGTATATGTAACAATTTAGTCTCGATTGTTTCTGTTAAAAGGACTCACAGCTTAGAACTCCTGACAAAACACACACACACACACACCTAAGTTACAACCTGTGTGTGAGTGTGAGACAGTGTGTGCCTGGTTGTTTTTGGACTGAAGCTCCTTATGTCAGGGGAATTCACACTGTCTGAGCTCAAATAGAAGCAGCAGAGCCATTTCCCTCCATATTCCCCTAAAACACACACACACACACACACACACACACACACACACATCACTGCACACATTCCTGAGTGTCAGTCCTGGGAATGAGTTTTGTCTAACTAAACGAGATCAGCATTTATTTCTCTTCTTAAAGATGATCTAAAGTGATTTTACGCAGTATTCCAGCCTGAATTCAGACATTAAATCACTGCTGAAGTTCTGCTGAGAGAAGCGTTATCATATAGCTTCCACTGCACAAAATGAAACTTTGATCTCTGCTTTGAATATTTAGTATTTTACTAAATGTTTAATATATAAGCATGAGAGTTGCTTGAGAACAATGGCTTTAATGTTCAAGGTGCTAACTAGTGCTGCGGTTCCACCTGCGACAACAGAAACAGAACCTCTAGAGAAAACTGCCTCAGTCTGACAGATACTTCTTCAGTTGTCACAGCTAAACTAGCGAGACGTTTCTTTGCTCCAGCCCTGCTTCCAGACTTAAGGTTTAGCCAGACTAAACATGTTCCTGCACACATCAAAAATGTTCTCACCTCAACGACGGTGCTTTCCAAAATGACAAACATGACAAAAATGAGGTGTGGTGATGCAGGTATACAGTATATACCCACATCTGGGGAAGCAGATTTACCGCTCACCTCCCTAAAAATAGCCACAGATAAGTATCAGTGCACGTCTTGCAGAACAGGGCAGCAGCCAGTCCTGTTACAGTCTTTTGTTAAATTTGTGACAGCAGAAATCTGTGTTCGGGGCGGACCTGAAACATGGCTCGGTGACCTGCCGGAGCCATGGATCCCCAACACTACATAAGGCCCACGAACGGACAAAAGACAGACAGTGAAAAGACACCACTTCCCCCTCCCCTCCCTAACAGTCAGTTGTGAACATACCTTCAGCGACTCTCTCAGTCCAAATCAGCCCAGCAGTTCACTTCAGCTCACTTCAGTTCCGATAACCTGACGCAGAAGGAAAAAAAACTGAATTTAGTTGATTTTCAGGTGACAACCCCACAAACTCAGGGCTAACCCTGCTCTGTAGAAAGGCAAGCTAGGCTAAAGTTCGGGTTTGCCCGCTGGAATGTGCAAGGATTGTGCTAGTGTGAAAGCTCCAGGCTAAGAGAGTTCTTGGCCTGGGGCTAACAGCTCTCTTCACCAGGGGCTAAGTACAGTGTGAAAAGCCTTAATTTTAGCCTGCTAACATTTGTTAATTAGCACTAAAAACAAAGGTGAAGCCAGCCTGTCCTCACCAGAAAAACAGTATACGTCAAGGTAGAAGACAAACAGGTCGCCTGTACAAGCAGCTTTTTACAACCTACAATTGCACTTATTGTTAGGCAGAGACCTCTAGTGGCCATAGTAATTATGACAGGACCAAACAGCTATGTTTTTTTTTAACACATTATACTTGTTAGAAAATAAAAATGTGGAGGTAGACCTCCCTAACAGTCAGTTACAAATGTACCCTCAGTAACTCCCAGTCCAAATCAGCCCAGCAGTTCACTTCAGCTCACTTCAGTTCCAACAACCTGACACAAAAGAGAAAAAAATGCTAATTTTTTCAAGATTTTGAGACCTAATTTGATGTACTTGTAATTTTATGTATTTTTTTTAATCATTCAAATTTGGCTGGGTGGTTAATAACACATTTGTATTTGTAAACACGTGTTCATTGTTGTTTCACATGATCTTTAATAGACTAGAACACTGGATAGTTTATTGGATAAATATATTGACCACTAAACAGGAAATGTCCCCAGTGTTCATTTCAGAATCCATCCAGCTTTATTACAGAGTTGTGTGTCCATTTAAAACACAGTATGTGGTGTTGGAAGCTCGGATGATATGTAATAGTGACTACTTGTGGTCGTGCGGTGGCTACTATTGGTCGTGGCTTCTCGTTAGCAGTTATATAAAATTGGATGGGAAGACATAGTGAACATTTTGGACTGTCTGGTTCTCTCAATTCCTTCAAAGGTCAGCACAAAGAAAATGGTTTGCCATTTGTCAACATCACGAAATTACATGTCAAAGAATTGAACTGTATCCAATCTATTTTCCTTCTCCTGAAACTCTGTGACAGCACATCAGTGTATTTCCCAGAATGCTGGACTGTTCCTTTAAGGGCCGACTTCATAACTGTAACTTTGAATGCAGAGGGCCAGCACCACCAGAGCTTAAAAAGTTTCATCAATACGCGTGGAAAGACTCCCTCAGCCTGTCACAGAGAAAATGAGTGGAATATTCAGCACCTTCAGTATGGAGTTTGCCCTGCGGGTGCAGCACTGATGGGTGCTGGGACCCCTCCCTTGTCCCTCGGCTGACCCCGGTTTGAAGCCGGTCTGTCAGAGAGAAGGCTCGCAGCTGGCCGCATACCGCCTTAACAACTCCCCCTCTGTTTACCTGTGAACTTGAACCCCATTCACAAACTGGTTAGACCACTACCAGTGTGTGTGTGTGTGTGTGCATGACTACAAGTGTGCACATGCAAGCAGGCATATATAACTTTACGTCTCTTTGCCTGTCAACATGTGTGTGTGTGTGTGTGTGTATGGAAACAGTAGCTGTGTGCTGTAGCCTGAAGGTGTCCGCTGCAAAGACTTTGATGTGAGAAGATGTCTTTTCCTTCTCTCCCAGTCTATATTTGCCCTGACAAAATATTTGCAGACCATCAAATCTACAAACATTATGTAGACTTTCATATTTCACTATAACTTTACCCCTTGATAACTTTGGTTCAACTTCCTTTATTGAGAAACATGCAGCCCACCCTCACCAAAGAAATGACGGTGTAGGTCACCAAGCAAGCAGCTCCGTACGACACATATTAAAAGGATAGTTTGGATTTTTTTGAAGTAGGGATATATGAGGTACGTATCAAAAGTCAGTGTGTTACCTACAGTGGATACCTGTGAGCACAGTCCCAGTTACAAGAGGACTTGTTATGTATGTCTATGTCTTGTTATGTATTTTTTTTCCTTCTTGTCACGTTTTTCATCTTGTTACATCTTTATTACCTTGTTATGTCGTTCTTTTTGGTCTAGTTTTGTTATAAAAGTTTACATAATTTTTCGTCTTGTTACGTTGATTTTCATCTTGTTTTTCATCATGTTACATTGCTTTTCATCTTGTTAGGTCATTTTTCATAATTATATGACTTTTTTTGCCATGTTATGTCACTTTTGGTCTTTTTTATCTTGGTACATTGTATTTTATTGTTGTTACATCTCTTACATCAATTCCTTTGTCTTGTTATGTGTTTTTCGTCTTTTTACAATGTCTTTTGTATGGAGCCTACGTTTAATTTTTCATAAGGTCAATTTACTTAAATAACAAATCATGAAAATATTTTTTTTTTCATGATGGAGTGTGGAGGATACATTTCTCTTTCTTCACAGCCTGAGGAAAGATGTACAATAGAGGCACCATTTGTTTTTGAAGAAGAAAGAAGTTTGGAAGCTTTATATCATATATTTATGGTGCCACTTGCTTGTGTTGTGATTAGTCAGACTATTATAACACCCCTGGTACTCAACTGTATTCCTCCACCTGTAGGACTATAGCTAATATCATTCTGTAAGAATATGATATATATATATATATATATATATATATATATATATATATATATATATATATATATATATATATATATATATATACATATATAACCTCCGGTGTAATGTTGTTGTATGAATGAGGTACCAACTAAATCCTGATTGCTTCTTAAATGTAAGTACAGCAGATGAAAACAAGACTCTGTGAACAGAGTGATACAGGCTACAGTGCTGTCAGTGTGCTGACCGTCTCTGTCAAAAAGCCACACTGACCCCATTTTGTTTGTTACATGCACCACATCTTTTCATTGCCTCCATTATCCAAAGTTCAACAAGGCTCTTGTCCTCCTCTCTGTTTTGAATTAGTTTTCATAAATTTGCCTTGTGGCTATTACGTTGCTCTTGCTCAGTGTGTTAAACAAATACTTGAACTTTTTTTTAAATTACATGTATTTCAGTTCTTTTTGAAATTTCAATTAGTGAGTCAGGATGAGATGAGAAAGTCTATTCTGATGTCAAAATCCAATCTTGTCTTCTTCCGGTAAACCTTATGTAGGCTTGAACCAACCAATTTGAACCAATAATATTATGACATCCGCCCATCAATCTTCAAACTTTGACCAATCCCACCCAATGTTATGTCCTGCCTGCCTGTCCTGTTTCCCTTGGAAATACTTCATGACACGGAAGGAAGATACTTTCAAAATACAGTTTCATCTGCACTTTGAAATTATAATAGAAGTTTTTCTTCACCACAATGTTCAAATGCAGAAGAATCTGCAAGTAACAGTATGTTACCTATTAGCCGTTGCTAGTTGCTATAACTTCTAGCAAAAAAACGGATACATAATGAAGGAAGGAAGGTGGTGCACATGACTAAAACTTTTAATATTACCTCATCCATGAACATGATTTCTGCCTGAGTCATGTCAGATAGATTTTCATCAGCTATGTCATTTGTTTAAAAGTAAAGATAACAATGATCACATCACAAACCCGTCACATGCCACTTTACAATGTCATGAAACTACGTCTTTTGTTACTGCTTTAAAGTGAGGGAGTCCATAGCACCAGAACTTACATAGTGAGTGTTCAAGATGTTTTGGTAGGTGTAGTTTGAAATTTGTAATATATTTACTGTAATAAATCATAAAATGACCACGATGTGTCATCAGAGATCAAGGAAACAAGTCTGTTTAACATTAATCAGAGTTCAAATTAATGCCGAATTTTTTGCAGAATGAGTAATTGTCCGTTTATGAGTCGTAAGAAATCATTAATAATGTTTTAGAAGGCGTAGATGTTTATAACTGTTAAATTGAGCAAAATGTTAAGGGAGTTTGGCAGCAGTGTGACAGTTGCCACTTAACTCATCATCCAGAGTGTTATTTCAGAGCAGTGGGCTTTTGTTTTCAGGATAACAGGCTGAACTTTACATTGACAGACAAGTGACAGTTATAAACAGCTGATCAGCTTACAATGAAGGACTTATTGTTGTTTGTTATTGTCAACTGATGAGGTTGCATGCATCCTGCACTCCTGCAAAGCTCTTGCAGCCTGCCTGTCTCTGCCGTGTCTGGAGAGGAGGGTGACGACTCACTTCGACCATAGATTGTGTATTAAACAGCATTACAATCTATTTAATGTACCGTCAATGTGTCCAACTCGCATTTTAGACTGCTGTACTCATTTTTGCACGTGCAGTGGCTACATATACAGCTGTTTCCCCCTTGCTTCCCATCTTTATGCTAAGCTAGGCTAACCACACCCTGATCCACGCTCTGTATTATTTTGTTTAAAACAAAAACAGATTGAGAATGAAATCCATCTGAACATTTCACTGTCTGAAAACCAACACGTTTGCCAAAACGTTACAACATTTCTCATAAATTATGTTACCGTATAAACCCGAAGCACATGGCCGGCAGGTTTCAGGGACGGTGCATAAAACTGGAATCTAGTGTTTTACTCTCAAACTGAGACCAAGGAAACGTCCCAGGAGACATCCCTATTGAAAAAAAAATCTGTTGGACTAAGTTAAAATGATGTCCAGGAACCCGTCTTTGAGCTTTAATTTTGGCCACTTCTATTTCAGACCCCCCCCTCTCTCTCTCCCAAACACAAGTGCATACACTGTAATTTTGTGTGTATTATTAGTTCCTCAGTGTGTTTCCTTTTATATCTCCATAAACATTTGTAGAAGACCGCCAAACACAACTTTACTGCTTATGGCTGCACAGACGAGGAAAAAAAGAGAGAAAACCTACCAGACACCCTTTTGTATACCTCCAGCACCGCACACACACAGGCTTTTTATATTCCCCTGAACACACACGCACACACCAGACCTTGATGAGTACATGTGTCAGTAACTCTTCTAAATGTGGAATTTTCAGTAGGCTTTTGAGCTGTTCCCTGAAACTCAAGCGTAGAGCTGCAATGATTCATCGATTTTGAATTGATTATTAAATCAATCGCCAACTATTTTAATCAGTTTGAGTCTTTTTTTCTTTTCTTTTTTTTTAAAGAAACAAGCCAAAATTCTCAGTTTCAAGCTTCTTCAAAAATAATATTCTCTGGTTTCTTTACTCCTTCACTCCACAAAGACTTCATCCACACTTACGTCCTTCATGCCAAAACCTGACACAGGAACATCAGGACCCACAGCAGACCTGTTACTGAATGGCAGCACTCCCTCCAAAATAAAATAAAATAAAATAAATAATAAAAGAGGCAGCAGTGTCCCGTAGCATTTTCACAGGGACCTTAGGACCGTTACCAGGCAACGAGACAAAACCATCCATAACAAACGGTGTAAAATCTGCCAGGTCCCTGAACACCTCAGGCTTCTCATTTAAGGTTTTGCCAACTTGTTTACTAAAGCTGCCGGTTTTGCATTCTGCTTTTTCAACACAGGGCAGCTTGACACAGTATGCCCCTTCTTTTTGCAATAGAAGCACATTACATTATCTCTTTCCTTCAACTCCTCCTTCTCAGCCTTAACCTCAAACTCTGAGGGAGCAGCATCTCTGACTCACTCATTGTCCACAGCCGTACCTGTAGTACCATCCTCCCCAGGCTCTCAATAGGCTTATTACTGAAAGGGTGATTCACAAAAAGTCTTATGAGTAAGAACATATTCATCCACAAAGACAGCAGCCTTAAACACATCAGAAACCTTTTGCTCATTCAGATAATGTTGACACACTCTCCATGCAACAATTGTTAAAGTCCTCCACGCGGCTCAAAACCTTCAACCTTGGTGGACGTACACCAGCGATCAAGAAGAGCCTCCTTTTCACGAGCACACTCAACAAAAGTCTGAGTATCTTTGGGTTGTGAGAAAAACAAGACATTTGGAGGCGTCATCTTGGGCTTTGAGACACACTGATCAACTTTTTTCACCAGTTACTTTTAAATACTGAACAACTAATCAATAAATTAAGAAAATAATCAACAGACATTAGTTGCAGCCCTTCTCAAGTGTACGTGATCTCCTTCTCAATGATGCAGAGTTGTAGTGCGCTCTAAGAAATAAAGGTGTAAACTAGAACTGTAAGGGGTTCTTTGGCTAGTCCCCATAGGAGAACCCTTTTTGGTTCCTGGTAGAACCTTTTCGAAAGGTTCCACTTAGAGACCTTTCAGAGAGTTTTACCCAAGAACCCAAGATAAATTATTGTATACATAGAACCATCTGTGAAAGATTCCACCCTCTATGAGAGGTTCTACAGAGAACCATTATATGGTGTAATGGTTCCACCTAGAGCCCTCCATGAGAGTTCTATCAAGAACCTTTTCATATTCCAAGTGTTTTATCCAGAACCTACCGAGAACTCTTTTATGTTATGATACAAACAAGCCTTGACAATAGAGTTCTTCAGGAATTTCAACAATCCTTAATATAGAGAACTTTCTCTTTCAAAAAGGGCTCTTTGGGTGAAACAGGTTCTTAATGGAACCCTTAGTCTTGATGAAATTGTAATTATTTGCAAAAACCTTTTGACCTATATTCAACTGCATACAGCACAAAGACAAGATTTTTAATGTTCAAACTGATTGTTTTTTGCAAATATACACTGATACACTCATTCTGAATTTGATCTCTGCAACACATTCTAAACGAAGAGCATGCCAAATGTGTCTCTGAAAAATACATCACCTGTATGGCAGCATGTGTTACACCAAAACCTGTGTGTACCTTTTAGAAATAATGGAGCCTTCACAGATGTGAAGTTACCCATGTTGCCATGGGCACTAACACACCCCCATTCCATCACAGATGTTGGCATTGGTAACAATCTAGATGGTCCGTTTCCTCTTTTTATGTACTGAATTAAAAGTTTTATTCACGTTACCTTTAGTCACATTCACATTCAGTGTTTCCCCGCAAGTTATAGCAGCAGATGACCAAATGAAATACACTGTCACCTTGAAAAAATTATGAATTTCTTTGAGTTTGAACTTTGTTGGAAACACTTGGGATTATGTACTTACACAACTCAACAAAGTATACAGACTAAATTACTTTTCATTACACTTTAGGAACCAGCAAAGATTTGGCAACTTTGCTTGAAAAATGACTGAATGATGATGAGTGAATACTGATTTTCTGTTGACTGATCAAGTACCTATTTCAACTCTTCTCATAATGAAGCTGTAAACACAATGGGGATAACAACTTAATATATAGTGAGTTAATGTCCTCCGCTACACCACAAATAATACGACATTATGTCTCACTTGTGGGAATAAAATAGTCCTATGGAACTACAGTTAGCATGAGCAGTTCAGCCTCCATGGCTGAACAGTGAAGAGTAGAAAACGGGCCACTCGCAGAAGATCAAACTTAATCTGATGTCACAGTGCTGCCAGCACGGTTTGACTGACGGGTGCTCTTCGGAGAACAGAGTACAGAAACAGCACAGCAACGAGCACTTAGCACCAAAGACGGAGACGAAATCAATCCCGAATTACCACTTGTAAACCGCAGACACCGAATCTTAAAAAATACTTGGACGCAGGCCCACCGACTGTCTGCAAGCGAACATGCAATTCTCTCGGCAGCTGAGCACGTCGCTGGCGTGGCGAGCCTGCGTCTGGTCTAGGCAACAAGGGGTTAAGCTGGCGGCGGCTGGTGTGTTCGCAGCAGGACGGCAGTGGCCGGGTCTGGGCCGGCCTCCAAACAGATGTTGGTTTGTTTCAGGGCTGTGGTTAAATAGTTGGATGGCGTTCCAGCACACAGGGGAGAGAAGAGGGGATTAGAGCTGTGAGGATTGCAGCTGCACAGACAGAAAGAGAGCAGGAGGAGGGAGAGAGACACAGATAAAAAGAGAGAGACTGGAAGCCAATGATGCAGCGCTGAATAAAAAGGATGGTAAGCTGCGTGACCTACAGTCTTTGATCACCATAATGCAAACCACCAGCAGACACAGAAATTAATTGGACTTCCAGAAGATGGTAAATTTATGCTTCATTTTATTGTCATTCCATTTCTGGCTGGTACATTTTTCCTTTGAGTTTCTATTGATGTATAGTTCAATGCTGTGGGAAATATGCTTATTTGCTTTCTCTCCAATAGTGAGATGAGAACATGGATCTGT
>JAJHUR010098022.1:1465-13622 GCA_027495735.1 Lutjanus campechanus
AGAAGACGTCCAGAATTGGCCATCTTTTCTTAGTGTCATATCAACTACATCTGGCTGTTAAATAGACATCCAGATTATGGCCCGTTGAAACGTCTACTTTTGACTATTTCTGGCTGTCTGTAGACGTCCAGACTTGGGCCAGCCATACGGCTTTTATCCATGTCACCTAGCAACTACATCTGGCTGTCGCATGGACGTCCAGATTATGTCCTCTTGAAACGTCTACTTTTGACTATTTCTGGCTGTCTGTAGACGTCCAGACTTGGGCCAGCCAAACAGCTTTTATCCATGTCACCTAGCAACTACATCTGGCTGTTGCATGGACGTCCAGATTACGACCTGGACGGACAGACGTGATATCAACTTGTTTTAGACGTCTACAGACGTTGCTTGCTCAGTGGGAAAATGAGCAAGATCACTGATTATATGATATCTCATCAAGATTTTACTCCAGTCTCTTGTGGCTTTATTGCAAAGCCAGCAGAAGATATGACAGGAAAGGGGATGAGAGAGGAAAGCAAAGGCCCACCGGCTGGACTCAAACCCTCGGTTGCTGCATAAAACATAAAAGGCAGCAAATCCTCTCAAAGAAGAAGCTGAAACCAGAGAATATTTTGACATCGTTAACAATCAATTTTTTGTTGCTATAATAATCAACTAATTGTTTCAGCACTATTTTTTATTCTCAAAGGAGCTACATTTAATCATTTTAGTTTAAACCATTCAAAAAATGAATGAATTCAATAGGTGGACAATTCTTGCACAGAGCTCCTTTAAATATTGAAACTGTGATTGTGAAAAACAGAGCTATAAAGCTTAGTCACGACTTTCATAACTGGAAGAAAGATTCTCCAACTCTTTCAGACTCACTTGACCTCTCAGAGAGACCAAAAAATAAACGAGACAGTGGAGTGAAGGTTGAGAGGTGATTGTACAGCAAGAGACATGAAACAGCAGAGGAAGAATGTAGGAAGACGACGGACCAAAATCAGCTATCGAAACATCAAGAGAGAGAGAGACTGTTAGAAGCAGGGCATGGACAAGGGAGAGCGTGAAAAGAAGCTGCCTCAGCAGATGCTATCTCTTGGGAGGGTTCCTAGATTTGATGAAAATGTACTCATCTTACTTCCAAAGTCATTCACCACAAAAAAAAGCCCTTGTCTTCCAAAAACTTCGACTTTCTCTCACCTTCTGAGGCAAGCAAACATCAAATATTCACTCTACTCAAGAGGCGGCATTCCTGCAGACAGTGTTTATTGTCTTGGCTTTATGCAGACCAAAGTGTGGTGAAACTCTTCAATCAAGCCAAACCACAACTAAGCTGCAACAGAATCAATACACCACTTTGATTTCTCCATTCGCCAAAGCATGACGTGTGTTCCAAAACGCATACCTGACATTTCAGCAGGTGACACTTTGAACCTTTTGATTCTATCAAGTCACATTCGGTCAGTTTGAAAAAGGAATTTCTGGCATCATTTCTGTCAAGGACTTCCAAAACATTTCAGCCAAATGTAAAGCTTTAAGATGTGTGAAGTGAAGTCAGAACAGCAGAGGCAAATGATTTACCTCTGACACCTCTGGAAGTTACTAATTTACTCTCATAATCTAAAGTCTACTGAATGACACTGAAAAAAAGCCAAAAGCATGTTAAATAAAAGCTAATACAGCCTTGGCATATGTTGCTGATGTGAGCTTTTTGCAGAAGAACAGGTGTTGGAAGCAAATATCTGGAGGGAACATCATTAAGTATGCCAGTGAAGACAACATTGGATATAAAAGCTGTCCTTGGGCTGACATTTACAAGAAATAATCTTTAACTTTCCTGCTGTTCTGAAAGTAAACGCCGAAACTGGTTAGCACCTCCAACCAATGAAAACAACAGAAAAGCTATTGTTGACAAAGCTTTCTCTTCCAGCCTTTATTCGTCTGCCAGAGAACTGTTGGTTCTTTGGTTTAGCCGTGGCTCCACGGCAAAACAAAGCCTCTTTTTCATGCGAGGACAAAGAGTGCACGGACAGACAGCGAGGACAAACCGACCCTATGTTCTTACGCCTTTAATATGATCCATCAGTTTTATTAGCAGGTTCACAAAGATTTCTCTTCAAGATTGAAAACAACCGCTCTTTCTGGGAAACTATTACATGAAACTGTCCATTTATGAGTAAACAGCCTCAAAGGAGCCATTCAGGTGGATTCACTCTAATGCAGCGCGGCCATCTTTGTACACAAAATCTATATTTAGGTCTATTCAGTGTTGTGTTCACCTGGGGACAAAACACCTCTCATGCAAAATCAAGATTTGAGAAATATCCATTAACACGTCACCCAGCAAACATCCGTCATACACCTTACATCTTTCCAAGGTCACAGGAATATTTTCTGCTATGACTCATCACTTATCTTCTAATTCTTCCTATTGGTTGCTTGCAAGGTTTCTGACAAAGTAATTCAAGGTTACCCTTCTTTGCACAGAGAAAAGAGTGAGCATTGCAGTATTTCTTTTAAAAAATAATCAGTGGAAATGCTCTTTAGTCTCCATTCATGCTGGACGGTTTGAGGGACTGAACGTGAACACACACTTTTTTATGGTTTAACAAAGTCAATTATAAAAACATTACAGGGCGAAAACTACTCCAGTGGTCTTGGTGGTATCTACAGTCAGTGTCTTAAAGGGTTTAGGTCGTGCACGGCCATACTCCTGACATTATTGTAAGCGGCTTTAAGATAAGCCTCTTTGTCACGGCTTCGTGATACTATCATTGTGCTTACACTGCCAATCATGCAGTGCTCAAATCACTGCACAACCAGTGTCAGGGTTTCTGCCAAAAGCATCACCTCTGCAGAACTGCAAAAAACCCTGAGTCATTCAGTGTCACTGTCATTCACCATAAGCTAAAATCAGTTGTATGAATACTGTATTTAAATGTTAATTAAGGTAAGGCACTCTGCAGCTGCTGTCTGTTTTAAACCATTTACTTGGTCAGTAATGTTGGGATATATTGTGATCTTTAATATTATTAGTTTTATCCATTTTATGCATTCATTTTGCCCCTGTATTCTTATTTTACTGATCCTCAGACTATACGGAAGTTAAAACGCTTGGCCTTGTCTGCCACCAGTAACAGTCTAATACAAAGATTAAACAAGTTACCTCCTGATCTTATCTCAGAGCACTCATCTGCAGCAAGATACAACAGATGAATCATCTTCTTAGGAGAGTGAGGTCATAAAGATGTTATTTTTCCTGTATTTAAAACAGGGTGTTGACACGGTATCACTGCATGAGCGAGAGCAAAAGTTCATTCTTGACCTTGGAAACAGTGGTTTGATCCAAAGAAAGTACATGAATAGAGATTCACTCACAGACTGTTTGTGGGGTTTTCAAAGACATCTCACAGTCTTCATCAGCGTGGAGCTTGTTCAGGTGTCATCACATGACCTCAGTATGGAACTCTGGTCTTGTGACAACAAGTCCTTATCTTTGAACAGAGACAGGAGTTATGATTCCCCTCGATATATGTCTTTGGAAGATCGTGAGATGTGGAAGATCAAGGAAAAAGCTAGTGAGTGGATACTGAATTAAGCTTTATTTTAATTCAGCATAAGCTAAAATGTCTAAAACTGTTATAAATATGCGAAAATACCATGGCTGAAACTCAACTGCCTCAGACTCAACAGGTTCATTCATTCCTTAATGCACGAAGCTTCTAAATCGGATCATGAATGAGATGTCCAGGTTTAAAACCGTTATAATACTTGTAACACGTACACATGTATGAAAGACACGACATGTGCTGGAGCTGTTTGTAACTCGAGACACATCACCCACTACTAGTGATGTAACAGTATCAAAAACTTCAGGTACGATCACGTCACAATAAAAAGTCCACAATATAATATTTATCATGAACAAAGAAAAATGATGAATTTCTGTTGGCATGAAATTAGTCGTTGCTTTCAATACGATAAACAAGATAAAAGTAGTCAGCCTGGCATGAACTGTCTCTGGTGAGTAAACAAGGTTGCAACTCATGATTATTTTTTAATCACTGATTATTCTGTTGATTATTTTTTGTTGGGTTTAATCACTAAAATGTCAGATAATAGCAAATTTAAATTTTGTGGAGGCTGCCTTCTCCACATTTCTGAATTTGTCTGACCAACAGCCAAAAAACCAAAGATGTTCACAACAATATAAAACAAAGAAAAATAGCAAATCCTTAAATCTGAGAAGTCCTAATCAGTTATTAATGTAGTTGACAGTTTATTTGCTTCTCAATTGACTAAGTGATTCATTGTCTAATTGTTTTATCTAAATGAAATGGTAACTACTGGTAGAACCAGACAGAAAGTACCCCCAAACAGAGTCAATGGTGAAGCCGAGTAGTGACCGAGTTTCTCACGCCTTTCTAGATTAGTAGAGCTCCAGGATAATGACTGAGGACGGGGCTGAGGGCAACAGTACTGAACCAGCTGTCTGCTACAACCAACAGGCATCACTCACACACTCGCTCAGGTTGACTCTCTCACTTTTGTGTGTGTGTGTGTGTGTGTGTGTGTGTGTGTGTGTGCGTGCATGCATGTCTCTTTCTTTCTCCCTCCTGCCTGCCTTAAATCCCCTTCAGTGAAGCCAGTCATGCAGACGGTCCTGCAGGAGGTTTATCCTTCCTTGGATCTGATCAGCTCTGCTCCCCACCTCCCTGTACCAGGAGCCCCCTGCTGGGAGCGGCTACCGGACAGGGAGGAGGAGGAGGACCCATCTGGAGGCCCCTCAGAGGTAACAGAGAATGACACACCATGTCTGCTTGCGTGTGCGCAGGTATGAGCAAACACAAGACGGAGGCAAATAGTGAGAAAGTTCGAACATTCTTAGACAAACAGACGTCTTATAAACACTGAGAAATACTTCTGAAGAGGGCGGGTTTAGCCCGGGGAGGTGGAAGTCGTCAGCAGACCAAACTCATACTTACATCCCACTTGTCTATAGGGGGACATAAGGAGGGATTATTAAAGCAAGCCCAGGCAAAGAACAACTCAGTGTGAACGTCGGGGACGGATGAGGTAACAAGAAAACAGCCACAGGCAGACAAACAATCTGACTGCTGATGCTGCTGCTACGTCTACAGTGAGCTCATCAACAGTTGTGGGAGTCACAGAGGTGTACTGAAGATGATGACTGTCTTGAGTGTCTGTTTCAAGACTAAACAACAATATTTTCATGCTGCGATTCCAAAACGGCACTCACATGGCATATCAGGATAACAGATTGTGATAATTTAGCTGAAAAACACTGCAAAATTTAGGTTTATGTGGCCCAAAGATGTGCTGACAATTTGATCATTCAGACTACCTCAGAGGCTTTTACATTCTGAATATTTCAAAGTTGTTCAGAAATAATTTGGCAACCAACAGAAAATTAAAACTGGAGCGATCCCACAGACTCTCCTTTCACTTTTTCCAGCAGCTGGTAAGACAGACACGGAAACATCTTGGACTATGTGCAGTTTTTGTGGGCAAAATGTACATTTACTGCCACTAGACAACTTCACAGCTAAACTTCAATCCCTCTGCTCTAATTAACAACATCTGTCTGCTCTGCTCAGCCACTGCCACTCTATGTCTTTCTTTATCTCTTTTGCTCATCCACACCCACTGTGGACACACACACCGCAGATCAGGAATATCACACAAATAAAAGGAAAACTGCATATTGCACAGAAAGTTTGGTTGCTCATTTTGCTGGATTTTGAAATGTGCAGACAAGACGGAGCCTGTATAGACACTGCAGTGTGGAGTGAACGCTGTTGTCACGTGAGCGTGATGCCGACTCTAAACCTTTACATGGATCATTAAGCAAAAATGTCAAACATTCATCAGTTCTGGCTATTCAAATGTAATGATTTGCTGCTTTTCTCTGTTTTATATCATTTGTCAGGTTTCCATCCAAATGTAGCACAAATTTTTAGCAACATTTCCATGAATTCTGCATGAGAAAATGCAAACTAATCAGCATTTCCATAGACCTAACATCATGCAAATAACAGGAGTTGAGCACATTGAGATAAACAGCTGGTTTTCTCCAGTTTGCTGCCATTATTCAATTGTAGAAGAAGAGATGCAACAAGATGAGATTAATGGTCAAACATCAAATAGTAGAAAACCATGTGGAAAACATGGCTTTGGGTTTTTGTCATATTATTAATTGAGTTCTAATATAGTCTTCAAATAATAAAAAAGAAACTTTCAGCTCAGTTGTTAGCTGCAGCCCTAACAACAAACAAAAAGATTAAGATATCCTCCATCGAATGGTCAACATGTCATCATCACTAAACTAGAATTACCACCACCACCAGTTGTCTGCCTCCACCAACCATTCCAGTCACAGTTTACATCCATGTCAGTCCAGAGACCTTGAAGGAATTTCATTAAATATATTAGTGTTTCCCACACATTCATTTATTTGTGGTGGTCTTCATCATTAAAACAAGGGCCACCACAAATAGCTTTTCTATTTTTGGAGCTGCACTCCTCTCTCTTGGTCCTGTCTAGAAGGGAACCCTTGATTTGCAAAACTTGTTGTTTTCTTAAAATGATCACTCTGGCGCTGGGTCTAGGGTTCCCTTCGTGACGCATCTGGCATTTAATTTTTGTGTCTGATTTTTCTAATCTTTTATCTTTTTTTTTTATTCACACAATTGATCAGTGGACAATCTCCTCGCCCTTCACCTTTGACCACCAAATTCTAACAAGTTCATCCTTGAATCCAAGCAGACGTTTGTGCTAAATTTGAAGAGATTCTCTCAAAGTGTTCCTGAGATATTGCATTCATCAGAACAGAGTGACACACATGCAGTAAGTACTACCCAAAAACATAATGCCTCCAGCCACAGATGTAACCAGCACAGAGGAATAAAAATATTCATCTTACATAAAAGATGAATGAATATATTTTTCAGAAGACCCATGACTTGGATCTGTTGGGTTTGTTTTGGTACTAAGCCACAGAAGATCTTTTTCTTTAAAGCATTAAAAATGACAAAAGCATCAGAGAAAACATCTCCAATCCACTGAAAATACAACACCAACAGATACAGTCCTGATTATGAGGTAGGGAATAAACTGGGGTTCTTTTCTCCGAATAAGCTCATACCAAGAACTCAGTAAGCATCCGAAGACAATGAAAAACATGCAGAGACACAGAGGGAGCTGTGTTGTTCTTTTTGCTCGTAATGAAAACATGAAAAACATTTTTCGGATAGAACAGGCTCCAGAACAGACAGTGGTGGAGCCCTGGAGGGCTGTTATATAAACGCGGCCTCTAGATAAAGAGCCCCCCTCCAACGTGAATAGGATATTGGATTTCAAGGTTGTTTTTACTTCACCTTGTTTTTTTTTTCTGTTGAAGAAATACCAGTCAAAAGCCAATTAAAAGTTTGGAGAAGGAGACAGAAAGTAAACAAATGTCCCACACAGGCAAAGGAAAAGAGTGTTTTGCAGTCACTTTTTTTTTCAATTCATCACTTCACCTTTTACAGGCCTAGACCTTTCAGTACAAATTATGTCTGAAAGTGGAGAAAAAAGTCCATCAGATGTGCTCAGAGCCCAAGGTGACATGTTCGAATTGCTTGTTTTGTCTTTCCAACAGCTCAAACTAGAGCTGTGACACTTAATAGACTGGCTTTAAAAAAAAAAAAAAAAAAGAAATCCTCACATTTGAGAAGCTCGAACCAGTAAATTCTTGGCATTTTTCCTGGATAAATGTTTGAGCTAGTCATCTATTATGAAAACCAACCAACAACCAACCTTATGTCAAATGACTGATCAATTAATGATTTTGGCACTGTACTACTTCTAATGCAAAGCTCGCTTCTCTGCCTTATAGAACCAGAACATGACCAGCCCAATTCTTACTTTCCCCTGTACAAATTGTTTTATTTTTTAGTGCCTATCAAATAACAACAAAGACTAAATTTAAATGTCATGTTTAATATAGAGCTGCAAAATAGTGAAAAATGTCCATCCCAGCTTTTCAAAGCCCAGTGTGATGTCTTAAATGTCTCATTCTGTCAGTCCAAAACCCAAAGATATTCAGTTTAACATGATAATAAACAAAGAAAAGCATATCTTAAAAAAAAACAGCATTTTCTGCAATTTTACATGAAAATTTAATTTAGCAATATTAATTATCAAATAATTCAATGGTGTAGTTCTTTTTTACCACTTGCCCAGTCTTGCAGCTGAGTTGCCAGATTTACTAGCCCAACATGGCATTTTACTTGCCTCGGGCAAGCAGGCAATCCTGATTGCTGAGCCCTGCACCCCCTGTTTCTATTGTTGTTGCAAGTGGCAAAAACTATTGTCATAAACATGAGCCTGAACAGAAAGATCTTCCCTTGAACACGCATTAAAGATCAATCGTGACAGCCTGACAGTATACAGACGGGCATCAGTCACTATTGATTGACAGGATGGACTCTGTAAAAACAAGGTTGTATCACAAGCTCATCGCCTGTGGTTGGTCTGCCGTTAAACCATCAACACATTTTTGGAAAAAATCAGAGATACTCAGCAGCTTTCCAGCCAAACACAAAATTATGTCTGACACACAAACAACTGCCTGCTAACAGCTTGATAGCCAATTAAACTACTGAATGTGTCTGAGTTACGTGTTACAGCTAAACAAGAGAAAGTGTGGCATAAATGAGAGGTTTCATCTAAAAACAAAAATCTTAAACCAGATTCAAAAAACAATGTAATTGCCAGTTTCGTGTATTTTTCAATGACTCCATTCAGGATTATTTTAGAGAGTGGCAGCACACAAACACACACACACACAATTACAGTCTGAGTATGAGTCACACATCACTGCAAAACATGGCAGCACATCCGGACTGACTGAGATGAGTTTTAATTAACGTCTAACACAACAAGATGTTTTGCAATACGTCTAAACTCCAGCCACATTTAATCAAAATCTAAAAACAAACATTAAAAAAAAACTGTTTGTACTGAGGCAATTACTATCAACAGCAACATAAATGACCTTTGCCCTCTGTTATCTGCAATCACACTTAAATTTCTGTCTGCACAGCCAAGTCATAAAACACTAAATGCAGCTGAGGATTTTTACAGGACCTCAAAACAGCTGATTACTGAGTCCACAAATCTAACTGTCAAAATGTACAAATACTGTCTGTATGAATATTCAGCATCTGGAGAAATCACTTAACCACCAAGGACTCTTACAAACAAACCCACACACTGAAAAACACGAATGCCAACTCTGTGTTTGGAGGCAATTTGTACTGAGGTCCAAAGGATCATTTTCTCACCCTGTTTCCTCGATGCTGTGAGACGTTTTTCGGTGACCTTAGTCTGACTCACCGGACGCAGACTGTGGATAAGTCAGGCATTGGCCCCTTATTTCAGTCAGCACTCTCCTTTCCTTACGCTATCAGTGTGTCAAACTCAACACGTCTGAGAAACAACCTCAAAGTTAGCAACTTACCTTAACCCTAACCTGTGTAATCCTGTGTACTAGGAAGCAACTTAAACTTAACCAGGATATCTTTTCGTTATCTGTCACTCGCACGTTCACATAAACAGGGCGGTGTACTGGCAGCAGAACTGCATTTTACACAACCCATGAAGGAAACTTCTTATGATCACTGAGCTCCACAGGATCTTATATGAATGGTGATGCCCTTTTCCAGGAAAACTTTTTAGGGCTGCAACCATTAATCGATTGTTAAATTAATCACCGACTATTTTGATTATCAATTAATCAGTCAGAGTGATTTTCTTAAGGAAGAAAAAGTCAAAATTCTCAGATTTCAGCTTCTTAAATGTGAATATTTTCTGGTTTCTTTACCCCTCTCTGACAGTTAACTGACATTTCTGACATTTTAAAACAAACATCTATTAATCGATTAATTGAGAAAATAAACGACAGATTAATTGACTATGAAAAAAAGTTACTTGCAGCCCTAGTGCTTTTATATATGTTGATCTGTTATCTCAAACATAACCTGCTCCAGTGAAGGTTAGGTGCAGAATAAATTACCAAGGTGATGTATCCCAGGGTTAAACTTGAAGTTACCTCACTAAACCTAAACCCTGCTTCATAAAACAGGCCTCTGTCGCTAACAGTACAAATGTAAACAAGCTAGCAGCTGATACCTTTTCTATTGCCAGGATTTAACCAGGACTTGCTGCCCCACGTGCAAATATTCCACCAAAACAATATGGACACAAGTGGCACCGAGTGATTGTTTTGTAAACCACATGTAAGTCACAGGTTTTAGCTCTGAAGTCCAGAAACAAATCTCAAGTCAAGACTACAAATTCCAAGTCCTTAGCCTTGTTTTTCAGGTGCTAAACAAGTGTTTTATTCTGGTCTGTTAAACCCACCTTTCCCTCCTGCTCATTATTTGACTCAAGTCCACACTTCTGTCTTCTGCTGTTTGGTCTGTTACTCTTCTAATTATTGCAGACAATAGGACAGACCATGATAAGTCGGGGCACTGCTTTGACGCATTTTCAGAGCAGCTAAAATGGAGATGATTACCAAATCCTCAGGATATAAAGAAGCCCTCACTTTTTGACCTTGAACAGTGAAGAAAATGACTATATACATGGAAACTTCATCACAAAAGAGGCAGAGAGATTAACTTAAGCATGACAGATTCAATAGGCCAGAATGCAGTACAGCCTGTGAAAACTCTCGGTGTGAACATAGATGTTATTTAATGAAGTGATAAAATGACACTGCACTTCTTTGGTTGCCTGGACAGGAGCCATCCAAAAAATCTGCTCAACATTTCTCAACAGCAGGGTACAGAAAATAACAACGGCAAACGGACTGATTTTCACCACACTTCATCGTGATAAGCTCTCTTGTTCTTTGTGATAGTCCCACTCTGCAATCTAACACAACAAACACGCAATACAACTGTTTAATCTATTGTACATATGCTGTACAAAATCCTAAATAAAAGCTTTTAGACCATCATGTCACTGAGGCACACAGAACTGTTTTTTTTTTTTGTCTTTTAGCTTATCTGATGGTGGTGGGGCTGCTTTGATTTTCTGTGTACTATATTAGAGCCAAACAAATAAATCATCCAGACCTGGACATGACTAATATCAGCCTGTAGCTAATACAGTATCATTAAAAACATATGCTGAACAATATGGTTTAAAAAAAAATCATGATGCAATTATTTTGACAAATATTGCAATTGACTCATTCAAAGCCCCGCCCCCTTTTGCTCTGTGCTCCAATAACAGTTGAGCAAACTTGGTACCTCGGTCAGATTTCTCCTTTTCCTGTCAAAGTGACATATTGGGTCACATCTTACGTGAGCCAATATCAGCAAAATAATAGTTAACTAGCAAGCTAATGCTTGCAAAAGTTTGGCTAACTAACTAGCTAATGATTGATATTGATTAGCTATCTGGTTAGCTAGCATTTTGCTAATATTAGCTAATTTAAGAAATTTAAGCAATGTCACTTTTTCAGGTCCCCCAGCAACATCTTTTTAACATCTTCTAAATTCAGTGTCTTCACCATAGACAAGCCCAGCACTGTGCATATTGAAGTACAATAAAACAGAAAAAGGAGAAAGTTGACAGAGGTACCAAACATGCTCCACTGTCACTGGAGTGCAGGTTGAAAAGAGGCGGGGCTTAAGATAAGTCAACAGCAATAACTAGCAGGAATGATTATTTTTGCATCACAATTTTTATTTTTTACAGAAAAACAAACTATTAAAATTGTGATGATGATATCAAAATTGTGATATGAGACAAGCTATCATCTTGGATTTCAGGTTGCATTATATTGTGATATACTTATTATTACTTATTGTTTCCAAAAAATCTAATTGTGTTAATATTTTGAGAAAGCACCAATAGTCATCCCTACAATATTGTTGTAATATTGATATTGCAGTATTGGGTCAGAAATATTGTGATGTTTGATTTTGTCCACCTCACCCAGCCATCAATGGTATCAACACACACACACACACACACACACACACATATATATATATATACACAGTGTATATACACAGTGTGTATAGTGCATATCACAGAATAGCCTTATTTCTAAGACATGTTACTCAGCCCTTGTTTTGATCTGTACCAAACA
>JAJHUR010098023.1:0-12393 GCA_027495735.1 Lutjanus campechanus
AGATTAGCTGTGCCCAGAATCTCTCATTCACTGTGAGTCATCCCTCTTTTGCATCATCATTTACAGATGTGCAGTTGCGCAATTTCGTTTTTGCCTTGTGACACTTGGCATTGTGGGATCATTGGCAATAATAATTGAAAGTAGTGGTACATGCATATAAACGGCTTATTTCACCCCTTTG
Source organism: Lutjanus campechanus (assembly GCA_027495735.1). NCBI lineage: Eukaryota > Metazoa > Chordata > Actinopteri > Lutjaniformes > Lutjanidae > Lutjanus > Lutjanus campechanus. The sequence continues at coordinate 182 of JAJHUR010098023.1, forward strand.
TTGGAATTTTTGAGGGCAGTATATTGTAGATAAATTTCACACTTTCATCAGTCAGACACTCAAATAAAAATAGCAAAGGATAAATGTGGTGCATTAAAGGTGAGAGGACACAACCGACTGCATTGTGTGAGCAGACAGCGATGTTGCACCCACAGGTGTGATTATATGGTTTAACCATCCTGACCTGAGTCAGTAAGTTACAAAAAAGGCACAGGCTTGTTTTTTTGTCAGGGACTTCATGAAGTCTCTCATGCTGCATTACAGACACCGACTTCATCAAAGAACAGTTTTCTGACGTCACATGGAAGCCTAAAATAACATGTGTGCTCATATAGTAAAACCTGTTATAAATATATATATGTTGGGGCTTTTATGCCTTCAATTGATAGGACAGCTGAAAATATGACAATAAAGAGGGAGAGAGTGGGGGAATGACATGCAGCAAGGGACCATAGGTGGGAGTCAAAGCCTCAGCTGATGCAGAGGACTCACCGCCTCAGTGTACGGGGTGAATGCTCCACCAACTGAGCTACCTGGTTACCATAAAACCTGTTCTGCATGTAAAACTGATAAAATATGTCACCAATATTACTAAGTACCATAAAATGTATAGTGACACCTTTCTCCTCACCCCCCGTTTTTTGCTTAATTTTGGCGCTGTGCACATGGACGCTTAGAGGTCAAAAGTTGCAAATTTCAGTAGGGAAATATTACCTTTGATGTTGTCTGCACACAGTATAAGGTGCTGCATCAGTGGTCTTCCACAATGATACACTACACAGAATTAATTGAAACATTATGCCTGATGCTCATTTTTGTCCCTGACGCCTTGTGTTTGTCAGATCAGGTCATAATTGGGCAGATATTGTGTGTTACCGTATGATCCCTGCATTAGATAGACATGAAACCCCAAACTTTTTACTGTGTGAAGACACAAAAGTCACATGATGTTTTAGCTTTCCTCTGAGTCTGATTTTGGGGGGGTATTGTGTCCAGACTTTCAAAATTCAATTTGGATGCAATCTGGATATGCCAAAAAACAAAAAACAGATTTGGGTTGCTCTGAACATGGTTCTACATATATGCATGACTTTCTAAAATGCAAGCGTCACAACAAAACTTAATGTGCAACAAAGAGCTGAGAAGATAGAAGAGTTGTCAGCTAAGTTAAGTAGTTTTTTTTACGTGAAGGTAATTTTAACCAAAGACAACCTAAATACAACCTATAGGGGAGGTCTGGCTGACTCCTACCAGCTTATATAGAGGATAGAGGCAGTTAACACAGGTGAGCTGAATCTTTGTGACGAGGCTCCTGCAGAGAGAAACTTCTCCACTGAAAACTGCACCGGTGCGTCTTAATTCCCCTAATCACATCCTCACTTGTGTCTTTTCTGTGCATGTCGGCTGCAGTGTGAGTGACTGTGAGTGAACAACAAAACCAAAAGCTGACACCTTTTCACAGAGAAGAAAGAACTTTAATTAAATATAGTGAGAGTCAAAAAGTTATTTTACACTTCAAAGTTTAAAATAATAATAAAAAAAAAAATCAACATTATCATCTTTACAGTAGTTTCCTCTGTACTCTTTCCCCTCCACACTGATACTGCTGATAATGTGTGCATGAATGATGAACTCCACTGGAAGCCTGAACGCAGACAAGCCATCATAAATGTTATTACTGTTGTTGGACGAGTGCTTTGGATCATACTTCATTTAACCAAACCCTTTATTTACTCCTCCCTGTACAGGTATTTATATATGTACTATTATAAAAAAAAAAAAAAAAACATCTGTTAGATTTAAAACATCACATTTTTCTTTCACAATAATGACACACTCAGACACACACTCGCAGGCGCTCTCACATGTAGACACAAACAGAAGAGTGGTCTCCAGACCCATGTTTGAGATCAAATAAATAGGTGGCTCATTTTTAAAAAAAAAGAAAGAGTGAGGGGAAGGGAAGAAAAGAGGGCGAGCATACAGAGTTTTGAAATAAAACAGACTAAAAGCTGGAGAAAGGAGAGAGAATCTCTTTCAGACTTCATTAAACAACTCTGTTCCTTCTTGAAATCCATCACATGGAAGACAAACACAGATCATCACAATGAACTCTACACCTACATAATGCAACAAAATTATTTAACAATGATGATATGAACAACTTTGTGACAAAATGAAAAACGTCCCTCTGCTTTGAATGATAAAAAAAACAAACAAAAAAAACAAATACACCATGGCTTCTTTTAGTTTGATTGGAATTAGCGGTGGACGTATGGCTTTTAATAAACAGACACTATAATACAAAAACAAATAATATGTCTTAATAACATTCAAATCCTTCAACATGACAAACAAAACAAATGAGGAACACATCTTAACATCTTTAAGGATGTGAGTTTTCATGTTTTTTTTTCAGGGTGTCAGGGGTTTTTAATAAAGTTTTTAATTTTTAACACCATCCCTAATTGTTTGTCCTGATATTTGAGGCAACTGACTTCTAGTTGAACATGTGACTTTCACTCATTAAGTTTGAAAAATTTGAATCATGTTTAGTTTTTTCTTCACTTTCTATTGATCACTACACTAACATCCAGGCAGTTACAGGCTGCACAAAACACCTCAAGTTTTCTCCTTAAGAGTGACACTTAATTTCTTGCCTACTTCAGGGCGCGTGCTGCAGAGGATCCCTTAAAAGGTTTCCTGAGTTAAGGAAAACTTTATTGCATTAAAAGAGATTTCACATGGGTAAATTTGTTTGCTTGCATTGGTGCTTGTGATGCTTGTAATCGCCAAGGAAACAATTTAATCAGATTTTCAGAAAATTAAGAAATTAAATTTACTGTTTTAGTTTCCTTGGTTATGTCCTCCATCCAAAAGGTCAAAAAAAAAAATTATGACAGCTTGTCTGTTTGGGCCAAAAGAGAGATAACTAATTATAGAAATAAATCCAACAAACCTGGTACAGATAACATAAATTTAGCTTACTGTTAAGGTTAGATTAATGCTAACTGTTAGCCTAAAAGGCAGATAATGAAAGAAATCTTTGTACAGAAGTAATTCATAATAAAGATGACATGTTTTTTAATTAGTTTCCTATTTATTATTGAATTCATTACACATTAAAGTATTTAAGCGATAGATATTAAACTAGATTGTGATGGTAACTTTAGGTTATGTTATAGCCTAGTTGGCTAACATGATGCAGGTGATATAACAAGCTTTCTCATTTAGTCTTTAACCTATTGTGCTGTTGAAGAAATATTTTTAACAGAATTTTTAACAGAATTTACTTAAACCTCAGTGATGTTGTGGTTAAGATAGAGTCAGAGCTACCTTAAGTCTTTCTTTTCCTTATTTTGGTTGCTGAGGTCTTTAACTAACAACAGTTTAACTAACTTTATGGGAACTTAAGTGAACATTTTCAGGAACTCATAAGGAGAAGTCTTAAGGGTGCCTGATGCGGTTGAATTTGTTTTGAGGAAACCTGAACTCAGACCTTTAAGGAAAATCTTAAGTTAAGGTGTTTTGTGCAACCGGCCCAGGATCCCCTCAAACAAGAGCCACAAATGTTTCCTGTTTAACAAATAGGAGAAATTCACTGTATCAACACATGATGCTGGTTAGAATCTGAAGTTACTTTCTCATTTGTGGCAAATGTCACTGACCTGAATGACTAACAAACAATAAAGATGTGTTATGAACGTTACACTACACAGTATGGCGTTTCTTACACAGCTTCTCACTGTGTGTGACAAGAAAAGACAAGTAACACAGACACTGTGGCATAAGACTGTTCAGGCATTGATGTCTCAAATAAGGGCTTTGGCAAGTTTAACATCATCATGAATGAATTAAGACTATTGAACCACACACGCTGCAGGGCTGAGGGAGCAGTGACGTTCACAGCAAACCATCAGCTTCTTTTCTCATTGATGCACACGAGGCATTTAAGACATGTCGCTGGATAACTGTCCTGCACTGCAAAAAATGTCTCTTTTTTTTACAAGGTGTGGAAATTCATACTTCATCTTTACTTTTAAGAAAATAAGTGCAAAACGGGTTGCAAACGTGTCATTTTAAATACAGTCACACTGTAAAAGAAATTAGCTGAAGTGCAGCTCGTTCTGCACCCTCAGTATGGAATATGTTGCAGAATGACTTGAAAGTCAAAGATTTAATCTTGTTAAATGCTGTTAGAGGCAGATTCTTAAGGATGTCAGTGTTTTTAATACATGACTCCTAGAAATGGTCTCTTTTTCTCAGTGCTTGTTTGTTGTATTTTTCGTCCTTTTGTGTTTCTGTCTGTAACTTTGTGGCTTTGCTGCTGACAGTCTTGGCCAGGTCTCTCTTGAAAAAGAGACTCTTAAACTCTTTGGGACTCTCCCGGTTAAATAAAGGTTAATTAAAATAAAAAAATAAAGATTTGAAAAAAGCGTACTCTACCTCAGTGATAGATGTTTTTACAAAATAAGACTTAGTTAAAGATTTACTGACTTGACATTCTTTGCAGTGCAGCATTTAAGACACACCATTGGATAATTTCCTCTCTGAAGTTATCAATCACACCAGATAAGTGACAAAAGAAACACAATCTGATTGGCCAACTAATCACAGTAAAAATAATAACAACACAGCAAACCAAAAGAAAAACAAAAACAGAAAGTTTTATATTTTAAGACAAAAGTTTGAGAAGGCAACTCACACAACAAAACTAAAAAGTCAAAATGGCAGCAGTCTTTAAGACATGTTCCCCCTCTCGTAGAGGTTGCTGTGGCTGTCTGACTGTAAAACAGATTGTGGCATAACGGGGCAGATGGACGGACTTGTGGCAGAGTTGTAGGGTCAAATCGTCTACAGTGAAGCTGCAGTTGGCACCCAGTAATCACACATTCCTCTGTAAGGAAGCTGCACTTATTATGTACTTTTTACAGTCAGCAAATCAAATTTATACTAAATTAGCACTGTGGCAAGTTTAATTTCTCTGTTAAATCTTGCATGGTGGAAATACATTTCTTTTGGTTTGTTTAATGAATGAATTATCTTTCTCTCTGCAGCTTCTGTTGGCTGAAAGATTTTTTTTTCTATAGTAAATGTAGCACACTGGAGCAGAAGCGAGCTCAAAGTAAACATTGTTATTTCTTGAATGGCTAAAACTGCAGCATCATTCACAGGCGGGACACATCTGAATCCTTCATCTGATGGATTAAAGGGGGAGTTTGGATTATTTGAAATGGGGTTGTTTGAGGTACTTATTGATAAAAAGTGTATTACCTACTGTAGATGGTGATCAGCACAACCTCAGTTTGCAGAAGCAGAGAGGGGAAGCAGCAAGGAAGTTAAGCAATGTACTGCTGTGAACAGGGTCAGCAGTGAAAGGTATTTTTACCACCTAAAAACAAGCAAACAAACAAACAAACAAACAAAATAAAAAATCAATATCAGTTTAAGTGTCTGTTATATTTAGAATATTTTCACCACTTTGCTTTTCTATCAAACAGCCTTTTCTAACCGGAAACTACTGTTACATAAGCCAAATATCGCTCTCTCCAAACCAACCAAACTCCATTGCTGAAATCAGTAATTTTACCTCACAGAACACAGGAGTTGTTGTTCTGCCCATTAGTTAGTTAGTTAGTTTTATTTTGTGACTTCTGTGAATCTGAACAAACCTTTTAAAACACAGAAGTCACACACACAAAAAAACCTGTTTCTGCCTGCGAGTTTGGTTGGTTCGGAGAGAGGGATATTCAGATTGTGTAACAGCGTTTTCCTGTTGGAAAAGGCTTCCTGACAGCAACGTAAAGTGGTGAAAATATTCCAAATATAGCGTACATTTAAAGTGACATAGATTTTTTTTAGGTGGACCTTTTTGAAGGTCGCTAAAATACCTATTGTTGCTGACCCTCTGCCCCTTTCTGCTTCTCAAAACTGGGGGTGTGCCAACCTCCATCTACTGTAGCTAATACACTGAATATCGATAAGCACCTTATTATAACCCCACTTCAACTATCTGAACTATCCCTTTAAATGCAGAGGAAGACGAGCGTTTGCACTGAAAGATAAACTGTGGTGTGGATTTGGCAAGGAGAAAGTGAAAGTGTGTTTGTCTGGTTTGGCTTGTCTGTGTCGGCTGGGTCTGACCCCGTATGAATCCTGCAGCCTCTTCATCATCATTATTCCACTCATCATCATCATCATCATCATCATCATCATCATCATCATCATCATCATCATCATCATCATCATCGTCAGGTATTCTTCACATTATAATCCTTCATTAATGACCAAACTTCATAAATAGAAAATCCCTTCATGTGAGATACAGTTAGAAGATGATTATCACACGTTAACTGTTGCACGAAAAGAAAAACAAATCACTCGAGGGAAAAAGTGGATTCTCTCCAAAATAAATACACTTCCTGTGTCCGTGGAGAGTCATAATGTAGGCGTGGCCGTTCTCCTATAAAAGCATCAAGGTGTACAAAGTCTAAACAACGCATTTCCTTGCAAACAGTCTTTGTTTTTTTGTTTTTCGTCTGTTTTCTTGCAGTTGTTTTTGTGTTTAGAAAGGGCCTGAGTTGGGTTTGTTCCTTCAGATCGGGACAGCTGCTTCCATCCCCGACCGGAGTCTGACTCGCACCGACGTCCTCCGCCAGGATCGGCGTGAGTGTGCTTGATCCATCTCACACACACACACACAGTCACACACACAGTCATGCACTCACACCTTTACATGGGTGGGACGATCATTCCCGGGATTGCTGTTGGGTGGAAAAAGAAACAGAGGGAGAGGAGAAGAGAAAAAAAAAAACTTTTAAAACACAGCCAAATATTTTCAACGTCATAAAAAATTCCCTCGTAAATACATCAATATGTTTTCCCATCTGTGCAGCTGTGTGACTGCAGCGACATTTAAAACATCAATAGAGGAATAAATCAGTGCATGTTAGAAGGGACACATCATCTAAGTTGGCTCTTAGTGATGCAGCTCACACACAGACACACACATTTAATGCTGCACGGGAACAGTTGGTGTGTTTTACTATATGTTTGTGTGTGTACCTGACAGATTGCATCATGGTGTGTGTTGTATTTAAACCCAAGGGATGGGTGTCAACATGTGAGAGGCAGAGCCCAGCCCAAAGTGACACACAAACAGAATGTAGACATGATTAAAGGGATAGTTTGGATTACTTGCATGAGGTATGTATTGATAGTAAATGTATTACTTACAGTAGAGTACCAGAATGATGCTGTGGACAGGGTCAACAACAATTTAAAAAGGTGCACACTATAGTTAGAATATTTTCACCACTTTACTTTGCCGTCAGACAGTTTTTTCTGATGGGAAACTGCTGTTAAATAAGGCAAATATCACTTTCTCCAAACCAAACTCCGTAGGCAAAATCAGTCATTTTACCTCGCAAAACATAGATGTTGTTGGTCTATTGCTGCCTCTATTTGTTAGTTTGTTTGTGTTATTGTGAATCTAAACTATCTTTTAAACACCAAAATCACACAGTAGCACAAACAAAATAACAGATCAAGGAAGTGGTGGACCAGCAACTACCATTTTCTGCAGGGTAAAATGATTGATTTTGCCTGTAGAGTTCGGTTGGTTTGGAGAGAAAGATATTTGGTTCATGTAAGGCTGGTTTCTTGTCAGAAAAGGCTGTCTGATGGCAAAGTAAAGTGACGAAAATATTCTAAATAAAGTGTATACTTAAAATGATGTTGATTTTTTTTAGGTGCACCTTTTTTAAAGTTATAATAACTTTTGCAGCTGACTCTGTCCACAGCAGTACATAGTTTAAGCTCCCTAGACAGGTACTCTTGCTGCTTCTCCAAACTGAGGATGTACCAGCCTCCATCTATTGTAGGTAATACAAGTACCTCACACATCCTCACTTCCAATAATCTTAAGTACCCCTTTAAATATATGGTTTTATATTTCATGGTGACTGAAAAGTTTAAAGACAAAATAATTCATTTTTAGTACCAGTATGACAAAAATCTACAAAATGCCTTGCTTCAGTTGAGTCTCCATTTGTTCCTCTTTTTCTTTTCTTTGTCTCACTCACTCACACACACACACACACACACACACACACACACACACACACACACACACACACACACACACACAACATAGCGCAGGTATGCTGCCAGTATAAACTGTCAAGAGAGTCGAACAGCTGTCATTGTTGATCGCTCCCCAGTAAGCTGCCAGTGTGTGATCATCCAGTGTGTGTGGCAGAGGAAAGTGTGTGTGTATAGCTGTAAGTGGAGTGTGTTTATTTCAGCTGTGCTTTGAGACTGAGCCTTGAGTTCCCACACCCCCGCACATGCTCTCTGCACACACACATCCACACACACATAGAAGAGCAAGCACACACACTGCTAAACAAAGCCAGTGATGTTGAGAAATAAAGTCTCTGTGCCAAATATCTTTTTTTTGTAAAAATCTAACTTCCCATCTTTTTTTCCCAGCCAATAGGAAGACAGGGAGGAGTTACCAAGCAACAGAATGGCTAGATCTGTGATGAGGGATGAGATGTGGATGGAAAAGTTAAGTAGGAAGAAGATGGAGTAGTGATGAGACAGAGGGAAGACGGAGAGAAAAAAAGTGTGACACAAGTCACTCAGAGGTGAAAGATACGACACATGAAAGACAATTGACCCATCCTCAGTCCTAACCCCTTTTGCTCTGTGCTAGCTTGGTACCACAGTAAACTTTCTCCTTTCCTGTATGTAGAAATCGGCAGCATAACTAGCTAGTTAATCTACATCAATTGTTGGCAAGCTAGTTTGTCAGCGTTTTGCAAAGATTAACTTAAGATATGACTATATATACGTCACTTTTATGTGCAGGAAACAGGAGAGGAACTGACTGAGGTTCTGCCGGGTACCAGGCTAGCTTAACTGTTATTGGAGCACAGCTCAAAAAGGGGGCAGGACTTAGTAAGGGTCAATTATTCACTAATTGAAATAAGTCAGTTTATGGAAAGCTGCAAATGCAATTAGTGAACAGAGTTGAAGGAAGAGACAGCTGAGGGACATACTTCAGGTGAAGGCCAGGCCTTGTAGAGAGCTGGCTGTTGAGTACTTGCTAGAGTCCACAAATGTTTGATCTGGTAGAGAAAGGCAGAGAGACAGGCAGGACAGAGAGACAGAGAGAGACAGGGACAGAGAAATGACAAAAGGAAAGGTGGAAGGTCAGAAGAATCAGAAGAAGGGTTAAAAGTCTTGGATATCCAAGTCAAGAGACTTGGATAAAATTGTCCCCACCAGAAAACTGTCTTATTCTTAGTAAGTCTTATGGAGGAGATCAGGGTGGATGAGCATGACACTGAAGACTCATGTCTGTCCTGTCTCCTACACAACATTGGTTTTAGTCGACAAAATTTCAAATTTTTATCACAGAAATGGTGATGATGAGAAAACAATGGTATCACTGTACCTATTTTGTTGTTTTGACACGAGTAATTATTGAATTTGCATTGATTTTGTTTGTATTACCAGATTACACCACATTGTACACACATCAGGACAGATCAGATCTTCTCAATCTGTATCAACTTAAGACTCATCCCTCAGAAAAAGAAAAAAAACAGAGGGGAGCAGGTCCATATGGTGGCCTGATTTTTATGTAATCTAATGCCAATGCAAGTGTGGACTCGAGTCACAAATGTGATGGCTTCAGCCTCAGCAAAATCAAAAAAAGACTTGCAGCTCGACTTGGACCTTAACACCAAAACTTGTGACTCCACTTTAACTTGGGCCATCTAGTCAAGATGCAGGTGAGAACCATGACACACTAATATTACATTACTGAGATCCAGTTTGAAAAAATGATACCAAGGATAATTTTGTACAAAAACAATGCAGTCATCAGCAAAAAAATATTACAGTGTGCAAAACCTGCAGGTCAGAATTTACAGATGGAGATGCAACAACTTCGACATTTGCAGTTTCACAAAGAGCGGCTAATATAAACACAGTTAGCAAGCTAATGCTTAGGTAAAGTTAGCTTGACAGCTAAGTAACCCTGTAAAGCTATGAGGCTGGAGATTCACTCTTACATTATGACTTGTTTAACTCGAACTTGGGACTTGCCTTGAGACTTTAGCGCAAACGCTTGAGTTTTTCTTGTGACTTGAAAACAATGACTTGGTCCCACCTTTGTCCAGTGCTATCCAGCTAATAATTCAGTCACAGTGAGTGATTAATGCTAAATGCTAACACCCTCACAATTAAAATGTTAACATTGTACATACACTGTTGTTGTGAGGTATTATGTTACCCATGTCTACCATCTTAGTGTAGCATGTTAGGATGCTAACATTTGCTAATTAGCTCTAAACTACAGCTGAGGTTGCTGGGAATGTCTGTAGATATTTGGCCATAAAATATGGGACACATTGGACAAAAATTTTTACCTGTGATGACATTAGATGAAAGGTAAAGTGATCATATTACAATTAAACCTGAGAGGGACATGAATGTGTATATTCAATTCCATGTCAATGCATTAAATACCTCATCATTATACCTCGTCCTTATGATTCACCCTTTGGTGACCACAGGTTTCCATAGAAAATTTTACAGGAATCCATCTAATGGTTATGAAGATATTTTATTGTGGACTAAAGTGGTGGACCAACTCTAAAATGCGGAGTATGCAGTATGCACCTACTATTTAATCCTGCACTGTGAGACAAGCGAGACAACGATGTGACACATAACAGGGTCTCGGGTGACAGAATAGTTTCCAAAAATCCACCAGAGAAGAAGCAACCTGTGGTGGGGAAGTCCTCCCTCTCAGCATCCTCTGACTGACTGGCTGCTGTCATGGTAAATTACCTTGGAGCCCGTTGCCGTTGGCGCTGGTACAGGAGGGTGGAGGGGAGGAGGAGGGCCTGACCACTGGAGCGAAGGCGGACTTCTGCTTAACGGCCGCCGACACCATGTTGGCCGGAGAGAAGGAGAAGACGCCAGAAGAAGAAGAGCAGTTGGAGGGGAGAGAGGTGGAGGAGGCCATGGTGGGACTGGATGGGACAACTGGGGAGTTGGGAGTAGTAAGGAGAAGGAGAGAAGGAGGTGGGATAAAGAAGAAAAGAGTGGAGTATGGGTGGAGGGTGAGGATAAAGGAAAGAAACAGATTATGGTTAATTCATTGAAGATGATTCTTCTATTAGTTGTTTCATCAGTTACATTAGAAATAAAGTAATGATGCATGTTACATGTTTTCAAGATGTTACTATCAAAGAAATTTGCATTTAGACCAAAAAGTAGCTTGAATTTGGCCTTTTGAGAATATTGCAAAAAGTCTGTAGACACCCATGATCAGATATATTGGTGTTTTCACCAAAAAAGAAAAAAGGGTTGAGAAACCCCTTATTTTCAAGGCAGCTGCCTTCATTAGATTTTTGAGTTTTGAATCAAACTCAAAGTTTTGTTGACCTAATACTTGATTGCTGAGACAATTTACTTCTTTACTTCTTTAGATAAACTTGAATCTTTTAGAAAGTTAGAAATCCATTTTTTTCCCAAACATTGTTCAAAGTGAGCTGTGAACAAGACTTATTTGGGTGCTTTAAGATTAAATAGTTGCAATTAATAACCATTATTCACTTTCACGGTGGTCTAAAACTCAAAGATTCAAAGTTTATCTAAAAAAGAAAAGTAAACTATCTCAGTTGAGTTGAGTTGAGTTTTCTCAACTTTTTAATTTTTACAGTATTAAGGCAGCATATTGACGCCCATTGTTAAGGAAATGGGAATGATGGTTAAAATTCACATATACATTTCAGGCTTATTTGTCCACACACTTTTGTCCATGCAGTGTGTTCTGTAAATGGTGAAAGGGTACTTAGTGACACATGCAGGTTCCACTACTGTTCCAAAGTCAAATGTTCAACATCATCATCTTCCTCATCACTGAGAAATAATCGGAAAATAAACACAGTCTCTCTGAATCCCTCTTTCCCTCCCATCTCTCTCCCTGTTTCTCCCTTTCTTTCTGATAAATGGAAAAAGGGGTGCAATTAACCAACAGAGAGGGAAGAGGTGTGGCTGTCAGATGAAAGGCCGCAAGGGAAGGAGGGAGGAGACGGAGGGAGGACAACATGGAGCTGTGAGCTGGTGATTGGTTTTGAAGACACGGAGACAGAAAGCCCCATGGGGGAATCTCCACACGGCAGATCTGA